>CM056504.1:43116152-43139115 GCA_029783415.1 Anisodus acutangulus
GATCTATTGTTGGAGCTTATATGGAATTAAGAAGAAATAAAGTGATCAACGGACAGAAAATTCGAATCAAATGTTGCAACTTTTCACAAAGGTTGCAACTTTTCAGAACAATTACAACCTTTTGTATGAATGACTGTAACTGTTCATATGCTACTCTATGTAAAGAATGTTGATCACTTGGTTGGAAAATATACAACAAGACAGAACTAACTACAATCAATCAGGTTTTTCACAATTAATGATTTGAGATTGTGGCTTCTACTACTTCTTCTTCAAAACAAGTTTCTAAAGAACACATATAGTAAATTCGCCAGAAGTGAAGTTCTTATGCTAGAACTCTCACTTAGATAGTTGTATCCTCTAGACAGACGTCCGTAAATCTGCAGCACAAGTGGGGGCGAATTTTTGTCTTAGGACACTGCATCAAGCAGGCCTCTATCGACACCAAGTTAATATGTGTTTTCAATTTGCTGAATTCATTGTTGTTGATTTCAAGTTATTATTATATTATTGTGCTCAATTCATTTCATCATTGATGATACTAGATTGACACTAACATCTATTTCGTGTCACATCGCACAACGATCCATATAGGAAGAAGACGTATACTCAAGTCTAAACTTTTTCCTACAATGGTATATTAAAGCTTGAGTGCCTTCCTTTTTGATGATCTTGTCACGTCTCTTAAATTATAGCACGATATATTAGTGGTGGATATATAATGTAGATGTAGAATTGTATTAATCTCGTTTGAGTAGTCTTTCTCATTAATACAAAATATATATGGGATGTACAATGTAGAATCCTTATACAACAGAGATCCTATATCTATCATAATTACACAAGACTAAATATTATTATTGTACACACTTTAATGCACCCCTTAGTCTGAGCGGCAGGAGGTCGAACGCTAAGAATAGATCTAAAGTCGAGGAAGAGCTATCTAGGAAGGCCTTTTATGAATATATCCACATACTGATATGAAGAAGGTAAATGCAATACCTTGACATGACCGAGAGCAACCTTCTCACGAACAAAGTGGATATCCATCTCAATATGCTTGGTTCGCTGATATTGAACCGAATTATGAGATAGATATATGGTGGATATGTTATCACAATAAACCAAAGAAGCCTTACGCAATGGACACTGAAGCTCCAAAGAAGGTTTCGAAGTCAACAGATCTCAACAACAACATTAACAACTCCTCTGTACTCTGCTTCTGCACTCGAACAGGATAATATGGCTTGTCTCTTGGCAGACCAAGAAATGAGATTATCCCCTAAAAACACACAGTAGCCTGAGGTGGAGCGTTGCGTGTCCGGACAGCCTGCTAAATCAGCATCCGTATATGACAACAACCTGGTCGGTGTTGAGGGGTATAGATGTAGTCCATAATCAAGTGTGCCCTTAACGTATAGAATGATACGCTTAAGGACAGTAAAATGGGGATCCATGGACATGCAAGCCTGCTGAACAACATAAGTAATGTCAGGCCTAGTGAAGGTAAGATACTGCAATGCACCTGCAAGACTCCTGTAAAGAGGGGGATCAGATACATGATCACCATCAACAACACTGAGCTTTGATTTTGAGTCAACTGGAGTGGACATAATATTGCAGTTCGCCATTTTAGCCCTGTACACTATCTCCTCTGTATACTTGCGCTGATACAAGAACATATTATTTGCAAAACGAGTCACTGATATCCCAAAAAAATAGCTCAACTTCCCCAAGTCAGTCATAGAAATTTCAGTTTTAAGTAAAGCAATGATCTCATTTTTCAGCAAATCAGAAGAGGCAGTAAGCACAATGTCATCCACATATAACAATAAGTAAGCAATGTTACTACATCGATGAAAAATAAATAGGGAATTATCACATTTGTTGCATACGAAAGCAATTTGCATAATATATTGTGCAAAGCGATCATACCACGCTCGAGGGGCCTATTTCAAGCCATAGAGTGACTTACGAAGACGACAGACATACTGATGGACTGTTAATTGGACAAAACCAGACGGCTGGTGTATCTAAACAGTTTCTTTCAAATCCCCGTGTAGAAACACATTTTTCACATCAAGCTGATAAATAGGCCGATGCTTACCCATAGCAATACTCAGAATTGTACGAATAGTAGTCGATTTGACAATCAGACTGAATATCTCACCACAATCAATACCCTCATATTGATTAGTGCCATTAGCCACAAGTCTCGCCTTATACCTCTCTATCTCACCACTGTCTCTGTATTTGTGTCGAAAAATCCACATGCAACAGATCACATTCACCCTCACTGGTCTAGGAACCAAATCCCAAGTGTGCTAATTAGTTAAAGTATTAAATTCCTCACGCATGGCCACATTCCAATTAGGGTCTTGTTTGGATAATCTTGGGTTTTTGGGAATTGGAGATACGGTTTGGGTAGATAGGTTAAAGTGGACTTTGGGTTTGAAAATCGTGTGTTGGGAACGGGTTTCCATACGATGTGTGGGGACAGGGGCAATTTGGGTAATTTTTTGGATGGTGGATTTTGGTCACTGGTTTGGTAGGTGGTGTCGGTCTGGTGATGGTGGCGGTCGACGGGATAGGGAAGTGGGTAAGTGGTGTCCTGGACTGTCGGCGGGTTTGGTGTATGAGACGGTGGGTCTGGTGGAGAGGTGTGGTGTGGGTTGGGCAAAGTAAAAAATGGTGGCGGTGGTGGGTTAAAACTGTACTGGGTTATGTCGATGTACAGATTGGAGGTGCAGTGACCGATAGGTTTTTGGTTGAGGGGTGGTTGACTGGGTAGTCGATTATAGGGTTTGCTTGAGGCGGAGAAACAGTCAGTGATGGCTGAGGGTTCCGGTTGGTGGTGAGACAGAGACTCTGTACCGATTGCCGATGGTGGTGGCAATCAGCGTTGTTTGAGATGGATACATCGGCAGTGACGAAGATGTAGAGACGCTGCCGGATGTGGCAGTGACGGGGTTACGGTAGTGGACTGACGCAGTTGGCCGCCGGTTATGGCAGAGCCGACGGGACACCTTAGGAAGGGGACAACTGGGCTGCCAGAGGTGGCAGACCCCAGGGGATGATGAGGGAAGACCGAGGCTGGACTGCTGGTGGTGGCAGTTGGTGAGGCGACTGCCGCTGAAATAGTGGTAGCATGACGAAATGCTTCTTAGACAAGTGGTGATGGGTCCGAATCTTAGAGGAATTGGTAATCAGTGACTCAGAATTTTTTAATGTTGTTAAACGGGAAAACATACTCAACAAAGGTGATGTGGCGAGAAATTATAATTTTGTCGGTGGAGAGCTCATAGCACAAGTACCCCCTATGGTTTGACAGAAAACCTAGGAAGACGCACATAGTAGATCGGGTTGCTAATTTGTAAAGGGTCGTGGATGTCATATTTGGATAACACAAACAACCGAAAATTCTAAGGTGGTCATAGGTAGGGATCCGACAGTAGAGAATTTCGGTGGGTGTCCTATTTTGAATCGCATGGGTAGGTAAAATGTTAAGAATGTTTTCTGTCATTTTAATGCATATACCCAAAAGTTAGGGAGGAGAGACGCATGAAAAAAGAGGGTACAAATCATATTATTAATGGTGAGGAGAATTCTTTCAGCTTTACTATTTTGAGGGGAGGTGTGGGGGCACGAAAAATGAAAAATCATGTTGTTAGCCGTACAAAATTTATGAAACAGAGAATTATTGAACTCACGACCATTATCACATTGAAACATTTTTATGTATTTTCAAATTGCATTTTAATCAGTGTACGAAACTCAATAAATTTGGAGAACACTTGATATTTGAGTTTGAGTGGATAGACCCAAAGAAAGTGTGAGAAATCATCCAAAAATACCAAATAATATTTGTGGCCTAAGTTTCTAGTTATGGAAGATGTCCATAAATCAGTGTGAATAATATCAAATGAAGAGAGTAGTACTCATAGAAGTCGTAAATGATAGTCTAATGTGTTTTCCTAACTGACAAGAGGAGCAACTATGAGACAGGTTCCCTTTGTTACATTGGATTAAATTTCAATTTCTAAGAGAATAAAAAACGTGAGAACCCGGATGATCAAGTCTACTGTGCCACGTTGAGGGAGATATGGTTGTTAAACCAGTGGGAGGAGTGACTCTAGCAGCAGATGTGGGTAAGAAAGGATATAGGTCCCCCCAATATTGCATTTCGTAAGGAGTTTTCCAGTACGGAGGTCCATTACAGAAAATCCAAACGGGTCAAAATTAATTGAGACAGAATTATCGGTGACAAATTTTCTAACAAAGATTAAATTTTTGATGATGTTTGGGGCATAGAAGACGTTTTTAAGAGATAAGTGGGGATGCGGTGGTGGGGTAAGGGTGTGGACAAATCCTTGAATTGAAATGTGATGACCATTACCGACCATAATAGACTGTGGAGATTGTAACTTACGTAGTTGAAGAAGATTACCAGAATTGTTGGTGAGATAAGACATGGCGCCCGTATCCATATACCATGCATTATCAGGCTGTTGGCGGGTCAAAGTGCCAAAAACCTGGCCCAAACTGGATTGTGGATGACCCAGAGTGAAGAAGTGGGCCTGATTTCTATGGGTCATCGGATGTGGTCCTAGACTGCTGGGCCGTTGCTGGGTTATAGGCCGGATAGCCGTGGCCCAACATTTGGTCTGGGGCGAGCTGCACTGGGGCTGGATGTTGGGCCGAAGCTTCTGGGTTGAGTCCGGTGGCCACAACTGCTGGGCTCTATATAGGGGCTGCTAGGCTCAAGCTGGAAGCCCAGTTCCCAGCTCGACCCTTGCTAACACTGCTGTGCTTTTGTCCCCCGCCATGTTCGTGGTGGTTTCCGACCATGATGGCTGCCGGAGATCGGCTAAGAAAGAGAGAAAAAATAAGGGGGAGTTTTGGGACGTAAACTGCACGTATATGTGGCAAAAAAATAGTCGTATAAGGGATGTATAACGGCTTAGGGAGGTGGTATACAAATAGTATATAGTGGCAGAGAGTTATATCTATAGTATAAGGAGTGTATATCATCATATATATGTTGTATATAAGGGGTATACGACATATTGAAGAGATAAAGAAGGAGGTAAGGCTGTATATCAGCAGTATACCAGGGGTATACAGGGTTGTCAGCAGAGTTGGAGGGTTGGGCAGCTGTATATTTAGTGTATATCGATGGTATACCGGTGGTATACGGTCGGTTCAGCGCCGAAAAAAGAGGGGAGAGGTCTGCCGAAATTAGGTTTTGGGTTGGGGAAGGATTGTTGGTTTCTAATACCATGTAGAATTGTATTAATCTCCCTTGGGGAGTCTTTTTCATTAATACAAAATATATATAGGGTGTACAATGTAGAATCCTTATACAACATGAATCTTGTATCTACCATAATTACATAAGACTAAATATGGTTTATTATTAGTATTATACACACTTTAATAGTAGTTTCATTAGTAAAGTCTTGTACTATAAATGTATATGCAGGTAAATAGTACATGTGTTGAGCTATATACCAAAGAAATAGTAACTTCTAAAGTAGCTAGATCAAAGCCTAGTTGAAATTGAAGCGTATTATTAATTGTGTCACAAAAACCCTTATGCCCATGCCTCCATCGTCCTCCGGAGGAATATGTGCATCTAAGACGTCTTTCATACTTTGCGTATTCTCTGATGAATTCGCTCTAATTGCCTCAGCTTATTCTTGAGGAAGTGATCGGTGCGTGGCAAAAACACATTATTTGCTTTTTGAGTGAATTTTTCATCAATTTTTCTTCGAATAATGATGTCGAAAAGAAACTTTCTAAATTTCAAATATTTAAAAGAGAAATGATTTTCATTTCTCAGAAGTTTAAATCTTTGACAGCACCACAAGAAGACTTTTTACATTGTTGAAAACACTACAAAATTACATACCAAATGTTCGACAATGCCCTTTTTATTCTTCTTATTTTCCAAGAGATATATTTACGTAACTTTAACAAATAAAGATACAATTTAAATGATAATATAAGAAAAGCACATTTGCATAAATCTAGCCCATTAATACTTTTGCTTTCAGAAAAAAATAACAGCCACTTTGTCTAAAAATTACTATCCTCATAAGAATATAGACTATAGAGTACCTTAATGCATTATTTTATTTTATTTTTTTACCGAGACTACTATTTTCAGAAATAGTTTGACGTAAGCCGCAAAATCGAATATAAAAATAATAATATATAGAGTACTTTAATGCATTATTTTCATGTGCACGTCCCCATCTTCTTCATAAATTTCTCGACTAGCTCCTCTATTTTCTCACCCCTAGCCGCTACCGTTTATTTTTTGGCAAACTGGTTGAAAATGATACAATAGTAGGTCGCAAAACTATTGTTTAAATAAAAAAGATGAATGCAACATAATATTGTCATAAACTAGTTAAGTGTACGCTCTTTGCGCATAATTAAAACGGGTATCTCATTTGACTATAAATATGTATAAGAAATTAGAGTTAGATATGAATTTTATCGTTAATCCATCGCTAAATTGTTCGTAGTTAATAATATTTTTTTAATAGAATATATGGAACATTAAATGTCTCAAACAGTTAGCTTATTGACTTCGGACTCATGTTGATAGGAAACTAAAAATAGGAGAAATATTTTCTAGCAACTCATAGATGAAAGATAGTTCCTAACAATTTCAAGAAAAATAAAAGGAGAAAAAAATACTCCTTTACCTAAAGGGAGTTGAAAATGACGACAAGAACAACAATAATGTATATACTCATGAAAGAACATTGATGCCTATCAAATTTACCATATAACTTAAACATTAGCTCAATTTTTTTAGTTATTTCTTTTATAAAAATGTTATATTATGTAGCTCAACCACTAAGGATTGTGGTGAAATAGACAGGATCTTTTCATCCTTAAACATAGATTTCGATTTCTAGTCCTGAGAAGAAAACTTTTATAATTCCAAGACAAAACTCATGATTTATGCTCTTGTACAACATTGTTGGTGAAAAAATTTAATTGTAAAGGATGAGAAAAAAAATCAAATATACCTAGCTCCAATATCAAATTCACCCTATTTGATTATCTTTCTTTTATGGGGATTTTTTCGACTAATTTTATTTGAGTTTGGGATAGAGCGGAAGAGTTGGTTAATAAGTTCATGTTATCCAGAAGCCAGGACACCAAAATTAAACTTTAACTAATTGTTAATGAACTAAATGACTACATCAAAAAATATAATCATGAAAGATATGATTTACGCTGTGAATTTATGAAAATTTTCTAGATCCAAAATCTACTTCACAAAACAATTGAGAAAGAATGATTGAACAGTCACGTTATTAACATAACAAAAAGGAATATGACGAAACTCATGATTTATGCTATTGTACAACATTGCTGATCAAATAATTTAATTGTAAAGGATGAATTCAAATATACCTCCAACATCAAATTCATCCCATTTTATTATTTTTCTTTTATGGAAAAATTTTCAACTCATTTTGTTTGAGTTTGGGATAGAGCGGAAGAGTTGGTTAATAAGTTCATGTTATCCGGAAGCTAGCTAGGGCACTAAAATAAAACTTTAACTAAAAAGTTAATGAACTTAAAGTACTACATCAAAAAATATAATCATGAACGATATGACTTTCGCTGTGAACTTATGAAAAAATTTCAGATCCAAAATCTGCTTCACAAAACAATTGAGAAAGAATAATTGAACAATCACGTTATTAATCAAATAAAAAGGAATATCATAGTTTTTGAAGTAAAATAAATGAAGAACGTCGATATAGAAATTTGAAACAATTCTTCGACGGTCTCACCGCATTTTTACCACCTAATTCGACAAACAATTTTTTTTTATGAATTCTTGATAAGTGAGCCACAAAACCAAGAATATTAGTATGAATCCAACAAAATACTTGTAAAATAATTAAAACTTACCAATTCAACAGAAATTTTTTTTATGTTCTTGTTTAGGGAAAGACAGTGCGTGGATTTGATTAAAAAAATTGGACCTTTGCGGAAGTTAAATAGTAATTTTGTAGAAGATTCTTAATTAATTTGAGGTCCTAAATAATAGTACATAAAAATTGTAGAATTCTAGTAGATTTCAAAGTTATATTAATGAGGGAAATAATTTAATAGTAGTGGCGAACAAAAAAAAAACGGATGTTACACCAAGAAAGAAGGTCAAATTGATATTATTTTGGTAGAATAAAGACTCCCACAATATTTTGCATTGAAACGTATTTTGCATGGAAAGTTTGTGAAAAAAGGATACCAAGAAATATAAGGACTCCTAATTTATTTCAACTCCTAAATCTTAGGAAGTAATTAAATGTCTATTTCTAAATAAATAATCTATTATATTTTGAGAAAAATTATAAATGACAATTTTGTCTATTGTAGAGTATGAAAGACAAAAAATTCAATCAATATTTCTAAGAGCCTTCGTGCTTATAATATAATATAGATTAACCTCTAAAAACTGAATGATCTTTAGTACATAGTTACGGTGGTACTTAGGAATTAACAATACGAGTTTATTAAATTTACGTATGATGGTCATTTAATTTTACTTTATTGCATTAAAGTTATTAAACTTCTTTTTTGTAATGAAAATGTTTAAGTCATTGAATATTTCTTGTAAAAAAGTCACGACTTTGTTAAGTACCACCGAAAATCATTAGAAGAACAAATAAAACATTTTCACAAATCTTGCTCCATTTTATTTTTCCATTGAGGCCGAATCTTGTGCTTGTTCCCCCTTCTTCCTTACCCTGGCAAGTCTTTGTGAAATAACTCCGATGAGAAAAAAAAAGAATATCATCGATGTTTGGATTAAATCTCGATGAAAGAATTGTTGGGTATTGATATTGGTGAATGGGAAATGATTGGAAAGAAAAGTGGGAGTTCCCTCTTGCTTTATAAAATAAGCATTTGTCCCACATCGGTAGTGGAAAAAAAGTTCTTCCACTTATAAGTAGAATTACTCCTTCTTGTCAGTAAAAGGGTTGAGGGGGCAAGGACCCCTCGCGCCGTCATCGTCGCTCGCTCGGCTCGGCTTCGGCTCGGCTCGACTTCGGCTTCGGCTTCGGATTGATTGATAATCTATTTGGACCAAATTTTCTTTAATTTTTAATTATTTAATTAATTATTATTTAATTAAATTAATTAACTTATCCAATCCTACCCATTAGTGACCCTGACCCGCGACCCGGCCGGATCCGCATGTCTGACCCGCGATCCGATTTCTTTTCCATATTTAAATTTCCAATCAGTTTTCAGTGGCTGTTCAGAAAGGTTGCAAACCTTCAGAAACAATACTTCCATGGCTATAAATTCGTTTGATTCCTCAGAATTTAACTTACGAATTTTCTGAACAATACAAATTTCTTCTTCTGCACAAATAAATTATGTGTGATATACTGCCGTTGAGTGGTTCGCCGCTACCTGAATTTGGAGTACTACTATTCTGGTAAGATAATCGTTCTATCCTGGAAGGGGATATTCCATCAACCTCGAGTACTGTGAGGGGAATAATTTCCTTAAGGACACACTTTGAACTAAGTGGGCTCGATTATATTCTGAAAAAACTATTCTTATGTTTCAACACTGATTCTGTTTATTTTCAGTGTTTATTATTTACTGGTTTTTTGGAATACAGATTAATAACAATCTTAAGGAAATTATATTTTTAGATTAATTTGTATTCTGTTTTGGAGACTAAAACCTGTGTGGTTTTCTACTCTGTATGAAATTTCATATTCTGACTTGAAGACATAAAAATTTCATTGGAATATTAAAGTTCATACTTGTACAACGATTTGAAGAACATAAAAACTTCATCGTTGATGTATTCTGGTGTGGAGATTAAAACTTGTGTAGTTTTCTACTCCATATGAATATTAGTATTCTGACTCGAAGATATAAAAACTTCGTTGGAATACTAAAGTTTCATAATATATTGTGATTTGAAGAAATAAAATCTTCATCGTTTAAGTCTGTGATTGAATTGCTATTCTGGTTTTATTAACTAAAACAGTTTGTCAATTTGACAGTGACAAACGAATAATGACAATTGAGACTGGAACTACCTCTGCGAATACTGCACCAGCGGTTACTCCTACAACCCGTACCGCTGTGCCACCGGCTGAGAAACCTGCGAAGTTCACCGGTGCCAACTTTAAAGGATGGCAGCAAAGAATGTTCTTTTGGCTTACCACCCTTGGTATGCAAAAATTCACCAATGAGGACCCTCTCGTGCCTGCCACCGACATGTCTGACAACCAACAGTTCATGGTTACTGAGGCTTGGAAACAGGCTGATTTTTTGTGCAAAGGCTACATTTTGAGTGCCTTAGAAGATGACTTGTACAACGTCTACAGTGCAGTAGAGACTTCCAAAGAACTATGGACTACACTTGAAAAGAAGTACAAAACTGAAGATGCTTGCTTGAAGAAATTTGTGGTTGCCAAATTCCTAGACTACAAAATGGTGGATGGAAAAATCGTTGGAACCCAAGTTCAAGAGCTTCAACTTATCTTCCATGACCTTATTGCTGAAGGTATGGTAGTAAATGAAGCATTCCAAGTGGCTGCAATGATTGAGAAGTTGCCGCCCTCTTGGAAAGATTTCAAGAATTATCTTAAGCACAAAAGAAAGGAAATGAAGTTGGAAGATCTTGTGATTCGTCTCAAGATCGAAGAAGATAACAAAACCGCTGAGAAGAGGTACCGTAAGACTTCACCAATTGAAGGGGCAAATATCGTTGAAGATCTTTGCTCACGAAAAAGAACAAGAAAAGGAAGAGGCCTTCTGGAAAGGAGAAGGATTCCAACAAGAAAAAGTTCAAGGGCAACTGCTTTAATTGTGGGAAAGCTGGCCACAAAGCCCCAGATTGTCGTCTCCCAAAAAAGAACAAGGGAAAAGGACAAGCCAATATGGTGGAAAAGAATGATGATATGGATGATCTGTGTGCAATGCTATCAGAGTGCAATTTGGTTGGAAACCCAAAGGAGTGGTGGCTTGATTCTGGTGCCACTCGACATGTTTGCGCTACAAAAGAAGCATTTGCAACCTATGCTCCCGCTGGACCCGAAGATGTACTGTTTATGGAAAATACTGCAACAGCCAAGGTTGAAGGATATGGGAAGATACTTCTGAAGATTTCTTCCGGCAAGGTCCTGACTCTCAACAATGTTATGCACGTTCCAACAATTCGGAAGAATTTAGTTTCAGCCGGACTACTCGTCAAAAACGGGTTTAAGTGCGTGTTGGTTAGTGAGAAAATTGTAATAAGTAAGAATGAATTGTTCATAGGAAAGGGTTACCTCACCGAGGGCCTTTTCAAACTCAATGTAATGGTTGTTGACAGTATTAATAAAAATTCAGCTTCGTCTTACTTATTGGAGTCAAATAATTTATGACATGTTCGTTTAGGACATGTCAACTACAAAACCTTGCGAAAATTGATTAATTTAAAAGTATTGCCTAAATTCGAGTGTAATAAATCTAAATGTGAAATCTGTATTGAATCTAAGTTTGTTAAACATCCATATAAGTCTATTGATAGGAATTCAACTCATTTAGACTTAATTCACACAGATATATGTGATATGAAGTCAATACCATCTCGCGGTGGGAAAAAGTATTTTATAACTTTTATTGACGATTGCACTCGATATTGTTATGTGTATTTGCTTAAGAGTAAGGATGAAGCAATTGATGCATTTAAGCAATATAAAAACGAAGTGGAAAATCAATTGAATAAAAAGATAAAAATGATTAGAAGTGATAGGGGTGGAGAGTACGAATCTCCTTTTGCAGAGATATGTTTAGAATATGAAATTATTCATCAAACTACTGCCCCTTACACACCACAATCAAATGGAATTGCGGAAAGGAAAAACCGAACATTAAAGGAAATGATGAATGCATTACTAATAAGTTCCGGTTTACATAAAACTTGTGAGGGAAGCTATCCTACATACTAACCGAATACTCAACAGGGTTCCCCACAGCAAAACACAATCTATTCCATATGAACTATGGAAAGGAAGAAAACCCAACTTAAAATATTTCAAAGTGTGGGGGTGTTTAGCAAAAGTCCAAGTTCCTTTGCCCAAAAGGGTAAAAATGGGACCAAAAACTGTGGATTGTGTTTTTATTGGTTATGCTACAAACAGCAAAAACTTGTTGGTTTTTGGTTCACAAATCGGACAATCCCGAAATTCATGTTAATACGGTAATTGAATCAGATAATGCTGAATTCTTTGAAAACATTTATCCGTATAAAACTGAATGTGAGTCGTCAAGTGAAAGATCTAAACGACCGCGGGAAGAACCAAAGGAAAATACACCAAGTAAAGCGGATGCAAGGCGTAGCAAACGTCAAAGGACATCTACTTCCTTTGGACCAGATTTTGTGACATTCTTGCTTGAAAATGAGCCTCAAACATTTAAAGCAGCGATGTCTTCTTCTGATTCAGCATTTTGGAAAGAGGCAGTCAATAGTGAGATTGAATCAATTTTGAACAACCATACATGGGAATTGGTTGATCTTCCTCCTGGAAATAAACCTTTAGGATCAAAATGGATTTTTAAAAGGAAAATGAAAGCTGATGGCACTATTGACAAATATAAGGCAAGACTTGTGGTCAAAGGTTATAGACAAAAAGAAGGTCTTGATTACTTTGACACATACTCGCCGGTAACAAGAATAACATCTATTCGGGTGTTAGTAGCACTGGCGGCCGTATATGGTCTTGAAATCCATCAAATGAATGTCAAGACAGCTTTCTTAAATGGAGAATTAGAGGAAGAAATTTACATGGAACAACCTGAGGGCTTTGTGGTTCCTGGTAAAGAAAGGAAAGTGTGCAAACTTGTTAAGTCGCTTTATGGACTTAAACAAGCACCCAAACAATGGCATGCGAATTTTGACCAAACAATGTTGGCAAATGGATTTAAGATTAATGAGTGTGACAAATGTGTTTATATTAAAAATACTCCAAATCATGAAGTCATTGTTTGTTTATATGTTGATGACATGTTGATAATGAGTAGAGATATTACCGATGTAAATGCTACGAAGCGTATGATGGCTAGCAAATTTGTTATGAAAGACTTAGGAGTTGCTGATTTGATCTTAGGCATCAGAATTCATAAAACTCCACAAGGTCTAGCATTATCGCAGTCTCATTATATTGAAAGAGTACTTGACAAGTTTAAGTATTTAAATTTCAATGTTGCAAAGACTCCAATTGATGTAAGTTTTGCACTTCAAAAGAATAAAGGTGAAAGTGACTCACAATTGGACTATGCACAAGTTTTGGGAAGTTTGATGTATATTATGAATTGTACACGACCAGATATAGCATGTGCTATAAGCAAGTTGAGTCGATTCACGAGTAATCCCAATCAAACTCATTGGATGGCAATGAAACGAGTCTTGGGGTATTTAAAACACACCCAAGACTATGCTTTGCATTATAACAAATATCCCGCCATAATCGAAGGATATAGTGATGCAAATTGGATCACCGGATCATGTGAAGTTAAATCCACGAGTGGTTATGTTTTCATAATTGGGGGTGGATCAGTGTCTTGAAAATTATCAAAACAGACATGCATCGCCCGCTCTACAATGGAATCTGAATTTATAGCTTTAGACAAGGCCGGTGAAGAAGCTGAATGGCTCCGGAATTTCTTAGAAGATATTCCATTCTGGCCCAAACCTTTGGCTCCTATATGTATACATTGTGACAGTCAAGCAGCAATAGGTAGGGCAGGGAGCGTAATGTACAACGGAAAATCTCGTCACATACGACGAAGACACAATACCGTTAGACAACTCCTCTCTAGTGGCGTTATCACGATTGACTATGTAAAGTCAAGAGATAACGTGGCGGATCCGCTTACAAAAGGCTTATCTAGAGAGGGAGTTAGTAGATCATCAATGGGAATGGGGTTAAGGCCGAGGACAAGTCATCATGGCGGTAACTCTACCTAGCAGACTGGAGATCCCAAGAGCTAGGTTCAAGGAGATCAAACAAAGTTGTGACTGACGGTTCAACGTTATCAAATAACTCAATCCATTCTCGGATGAAGACAATATTCAGAAATAAGGATAAAACCTTATGGCTTGTTAATGAGTTAATAAAGCATTAAAGTTCTTTAATGATTATCTAAATCTGGCAGTGTATGACCAGATAATGTGGCTATAGGACCACATGCTTAGAAATCACCTATGTGAGTGTTAAGTGTAAGTCGCTTTAAAGGGGAATGACAGTGAAGGCCCATTCTCTACGCACTCATGAAATCAGGATGTGTTCATGGCTGAAACGAACACAACCGTGAGAACCATAAACGGTTGAGGATTGATTATGTGACTTATTTTGTCTAGGTATACAACAAAGTTCGACGGTTCAAAGATATCAAATCTACCGATTGATCAAGTATATCCGATATAAGTTCACTACGAAAAGTTCAAAGGGAAACCTACTTATCCAGATGCAGTCAATTCTCGCTTGTATATCATACTTGTCCGCGCTTTTATATTATAGCCATTCCCCATTCATGTGGGGGATTGTTGAGTATTGATATTGGTGAATGGGAAATGATTGGAAAGAAAAGTGGGAGTTCCCTCTTGCTTTATAAAATAAGCATTTGTCCCACATCGGTAGTGGAAAGAAAAGTTCTTCTACTTATAAGTAGAATTACTCCTTCTTGTCAGTAATAGGGTTGAGGGGGCAAGGACCCCTCGCGCCGTCGCTCGCTCGCTCGCTCGGCTCGGCTTCGGATTTGGATTTGGTCAAATGATCTGATTGATTGATAATCTTTTTGGACCAAATTTTCTTTAATTTTTAATTATTTAATTAATTATTATTTAATTAAATTAATTAACTTATCCAATCCTACCCATTAGTGACCACGACCGCGACCGGCGGATCCGCGTGTCGACCATGACCGGTTTCTTTTCCATATTTAAATTTCTCACCAGTTTTCAGTGGCTGTTCAGAAAGGTTGCAAACCTTCAGAAACAGTACTTCCATGGCTATAAATTCGTTTGATTCCTCAGAATTTAACTTACGAATTTTCTGAACAATACAAACTTCTTCTTCTTCTGCACAAATAAATTCTGTGTGATATACTGCCGTTGAGTGGTTCGCCGCTACCTGAATTTGGAGTACTACTATTCTGGTAAGATAATCGTTCTATCCTGGGAGGGGATATTCCATCAACCTCGAGTACTGTGAGGGGAATAATTTTCTTAAGGATACACTTTGAACTAAGTGGGCTCGATTATATTCTGAAAAAATTATTCTTATGTTTCAACACTGATTCTGTTTATTTTCAGTGTTTATTATTTACTGATTTTTTTTGGAATACAGATTAATAACAAGAATACATCAAGTTCAATCATGTTCGGATTTTACAGTCAACTCGTGTTAAAACACACACCCCTTGATTTTGTTCCAAAATATCAGTTATACACTTTAATTTTACAAGCGACCAGTATTTTTCATGTATATTTACAAGCGACCACTTTTTCATGTATATTTTCAAGGCGAAATTATTTTCCAAATAATTAAAACATGAATTTTATACTTCAAGAGAATCTTTGTCCTTATTAGATACTCTTAGTTACGTATTATTAATACAGGTATTTTTATTTATAAGAAATAATATATGAATTACCGGATAAGTTAAAGTTAATATTTATTAGTATTAATAAAGTGGTTGTTCTTGCCATCAATCAAAGATTATTTACAACGCACGCAAGATGCCGCATAATAGCGACTCTTTATGTTTTCACATTCAACTTTGTCAAAGATGATGTCTCTGAAAACTAAAAGAAGCATTTTTTAAAAAAGTGATTAGCACTTCCACTTTGACCATGCACTTCTAACTTTGTTAATTCCGTCTCTAGCAATAATTTGTTCCAATTAAGTATACGTCACCACTTGTGATGTTGTTAAACGAATATATTTCTATTTATATCGTTTAGTCAAATATCATAAAAACTGAACAACCTCATTGTTAGGATTTATGTTCCAAATCCTACCTAATCAGAAAAACAGTAAATAGCAAAGAACAAATAACACACACAGATTTATAGTGGTTCACCCTCAATGCGAGATCTAGTCCATTGGCCGCTGCAGATTTTACTATAATGGAGTTTTGAGTTTACAATCTCTCTTTCTCTCTCGTCGGCTACACCGTCTCACGGCTAGCCTTTTTCTCTCAAGAAAGAAACTGTTTTTGCCCGCTATATTCAACTCACTCAAAAACCTCTCTTAAGAAAGACGGCACCCTAGACTACATATAGAGAAAACTAGGGCGAACATAATACAAGCCTAAAATTTCCAAGTTACCCTCCACTAATAACATTACACCGACTAACCCCCCCCCCCCACGATCGGCTGATTCCAACCCTCTGCGTAGGGTTCTTCATAATATCGGTAAATGAATTAGGCTCCACAACTCAACAATCTCCCACTTGGAGACTAATTTCGATCATTTGTCTCCATCTGTAGCAGCGACTCCGATTCTCATCCAAGAAGTCCAACTGAAGTTGCACACAACTTTAGTTTATCAGTTGGCACTGCCTTCGTCAGCATGTCAGCTAGATTCTGACTCCCTGAGATCTTCTCAAGAACTAACACTTCATCTTCCAAAGTTGATCGGATGAAATGGTACCGAAGTTGTATGTGTTTCGTGCGAGCATGGTAAACTGGGTTTTTTTCCAAATGAATGACACTCTGGCTATCACAGTATAGCACTTTCCCCTCGTGGTCCTGATCCAGCAGAAAAGAGTGTAGCCACATCATCTCCTTCGTGGCCTCTGTCACGACAACGTACTCAACCTCACAACTAGAGAGATCTACTATCTTCTGCAACTTTGAAACCCAGCAAATCGCAGTACCTCCGAAGGTGTAAACATACCCGGATGTGATCTTTCTACTATCAACATCGCCACCATTGTCAGCATCAACATATCCCTGCAATTCTATCTCCAACTTTTGAAAACACAAAGCTGAACTCGAGCTACCCTTCAGATATCTGAAAATCCACTTCACAGCCTCCCAATGTTGCTTTCCTGGATTGCTCATAAATTTGCTAACAACTCCCACTGCATGTGAAACGTCTGTCCTTGTACATACCATCGCATACATAAGACTGCCAATAGCCGATGCATAAGGTACCTTGTCCATATGCCTCATCTCGTCCTCGGTTACCAGCGACTGATCTTTTGACAAATGAAAGTGTCCAGCCAAGGGAGTACTAACTGGCTTGGCATCATCCATCTTGAACCTCTTGAGAACATTCTTCACGTATTGGTCATGTGAGAGCTTGAGGCCCTCCTTACTTCGGATGATTCTCATCCCAAGGATTTGCTCTGCGGCTCCCAGATCCTTCATTGCAAATTCTTCTGACAACTTCTTTTTCAGCCTATCAATCTCATGTAGGTCTGCTCCTACGATCAGCATGTCATCAACAAAAATGAACAGTATCATGTAGGAGTCTTCAAATCTCTTGAAGTAACAACAGTACTCTGTTTCGCACCTTAGGAATTCGGCTTTCTTCATAAAGCTGTCAAACGTATTATACCACTGTCTTGGAGCCTGTTTCAGTCCATACATGCTCTTTTGAAGTTTGCACACTAGCTTCTCTTTCCCCTTTACCTAAAATCCCTCAGGTTGCTTCATGTAGATTTCCTTATCTAAATTACCGTGAAGAAAAGAAGTTTTCACGTCCATCTGTTGAAGATGCAAATCTTCCTTTGCTACCAGCCCAAGAACAGTTCTGATTGTCACCAACTTGACTACTAGAGAGAAGATCTACGTGTAGTCAATGCCTTCTTTATGTTGAAATCCTTTCACAACCAGCCTTACTTTATAGCGCTTGCTTCCATCGTGTTCTTCTTTTATCCGATAGACCCATTTATTCTGCAATGCCTTCTTCTCCTCTGGAAAATTGGCTAACTCCCATGTATGATTTGCCGATAGTGAGTCCATCTCATCTTTCATTGCCAACTCCCACTTAATCAATTCATCGACTTGCATTGCCTCTTCGTAACATTCTGGCTCCCTTATGTCAGTGAGCAGAATGTACTTGAGGGACGGAGAGAACCTGTGAACCGGCTTACTGATTCTGGATGATCTGCCTAATTCTGTGATCGGCGTCTACTGATTTATTTCAGGATCAGCATTTTCATCAACCCCGCCATCACTAGCTTGTTCCTCTGCCTCAGTCGTACCTGGCTATAGCTCGGTTGCCAGAAAGTCTCTCAAATTGGCAGTTTCTGATTCCTTGTTCTTAGATTCTGAACTCTCCCGCAACTTGTCCTTGTACAACACATATTCATTAAAGACGACATCCCTACTTCGGATGATCTTCCGATTTTGGTTATCCCAGAATCGGTAACCAAACTCGGTATCACCATAGCTGATAAAATAACACTTCTTAGATTTCAGATCAAGTTTACTTCTAGCCGTAGCATCAATATGAACATATGATAAGCAACCAAACACTTTGAGAAAAGAAAGATTTACCTTTTTTCACTCCAAGCCTCTTTTGGAGTTCTGAAACCCAAAGGAACAGATGGTCCTCGGTTAATTAAGAAGGTTGCAGTATTGATTGCATATACCCATAATGTCTTGGGCAGTCCAACGTGTATTCTCATGCTCCGTACACGCTTGTTCAATGTTCGATTCATCCTTTCCGCTATTCCATTTTGTTGGGGTGTTCCAGGAATAGTCTTCACCATCTTGATCCAATTATAGGCACAATACTGTTTGAAGCCACCACCAATGTATTCTTCACCGTTGTCAGACCTCAGGCTCCTCAACTTTAGGTTTGTTTCATTCTGAACCATGTCTTTCCACCTTTTGAAGACAATGAACATGTCAGATTTATTTTCATAAAATAGACCCACAGCTTTCTGGTTGAATTATCAATGAAGGTCACGTAGTAATGTGATCCTCCGAGTAGGGAATAATGGCAGGTCACCACATGTCAGTGTGCACCAATTCAAGCTTTTCGGCTTTCAATTCCCCACCTGCATTTGAAAAACTTACTCGTTTTTGTTTTTCAAGAATGCAACTCTCACACGTATGATGATTCAATGACTTCAACTTCGAAATCATATTGTTAGTCACTAAAAGCTTCATCCCATTCTGGCTCATATGCCCCAGCCTGCAGTGCCACAACTCTGTCTTCTTTGTGTTTTCAAAAACATCGACAGTATCACGACAACTCATCGTCATATAAAGAGTACCAGTTTTCTTACCTCGATCAACCACCATAGCACCCTTCGTCACCTTCCAAGACCCGTTACCAAAGTTAACATTATGTCCCTCATTATCAAGCTGACCCACTGAGATCAGATTATGCATCAACTTCGGCACATGTCTGACTTTTGTGATATTCCACACGTGTCCATTTTACATCGTCAAATTAATGTCTCTAGTGCCAACAATGTCTAAAGGCTCACCATCTGCTAAATAATCTTTGGCAAGATTCCCAGCAACGTAATTCGTCATTTTATCACAATGTGGGGTGGTGTGAAAAGACGCTCCTGAGTAAAGCACCCAAGAGTCTATCGGGTTGTCAACCGACAACAACAATGCATTGCCAATGTCTTCAGTGGCAACATTGATTCCACTCCCCTTGTTGTCCTCCTTCTTCGGTGCCCTGAAATTCTTCTTGATGTGACCCGATTTTCCACAGTTCCAACACTTAAGTGTTTGCCCGGATCTGGATTGACCCCTGCCATTCCTTGACTTCGACTTGCCCTTATTTCGGCTGTAGTTTCTGTCATAATTTCTGCCTCTGTTCTCAACATTCAAGGTAGAACTTGTCGATGCTTCTCCCGAATCTATCCTGCGAACCTCCTCAGCAAGGATACGATCTCTAGCATTGTTGAATTTCAGTTTATCACTGCCAACATAATTACTAACCGTTGTTCTCATCGGCTCTCAACTGTTCGGTAGAGACAACAACAGAATTAAGACTTGCACTTCATCGTCAAACTCGATTGCAATCGATGACAATTGATTAACAATCGTGTTGAATTCGTTCACGTGCATTGCAACAGGAACACTTCTTCCATCTTTAGATGAAAGAGTTTCTTCATGAGAAATATTTTATTGTTAGCCGAAGGTTTCTCATACATGTCGGACAGAACCTTCATCATGCCCGTGGTGATCTTCTCCTTCGCCACGTTGTGAGCGACGTTCTTCGACAATCGGCAGAAAACTTCATCAATCTCTCCGTTCTATTTTGATGTGAATTTCTTTTAACTATGTTAAGAAAAGCATCTGGCCGTAGTTGAAAATAATTTAACTTTACAATCTTATCTTTAATATTATATTTTATATTAAAATCATACTTAAAATCAGAAATTTTGAAAGTTTTTTTTCTTAAACTTACTCTCTAATCAAACATATTCACGTAAATAAAAAAGGAGGTCGTAGTAATTCACACCCATCTACTTTTATGATTTATTCATGATTAATTAATAAATACTTTCACTTCAATTTTCAACTAAATCGAACCGAAGTATATTTAATGTGATTTGATGTGTGTCGGATCGGGGCATAATGTGTGAGTTTTTCCATATATAATTTGATCCTCGTGACCAGGAAAAAAACTACTCATACGAAGAGAATACCTCCGTCAGTGTTGTTTGAGGTAGAAAATATTGTTCATTATTTGTCCCAAGAAACACAACTTTTCAATGTTCACACGACATTGGCAACAATGACAAATATCTGACACTAAATTCAACAAACTTGTCTAAGTCCACGTAACTTTATTACTTATGTACTAATGTTTGATAAGTCCAAGATTCATTCTTTACAGATCAAAATCTAAACCCTATTTCTTTCTTCCACCCGCAACCTCACCTCGGTTTCTTCAACCGACGGGCGTGTCAGATTTTTTTTCTCTTTTCTCGGCTGTTGAGTTCCTCTACTCGAGAATCACAGTGCTTCGTCTCAGCAGTAAAGTGGTTTGCTTTAAGTCTTCTTTTGATTTTCAGAAGCACTTGTCTGTTTGTTCTTTTCTCCGTTTCCATTACCCAAAAATAAAAATTAGCTTGTAGGATGAGAATTGTCCAAGTCTCTATAAGGAGTTCATGCTCCCATTCCATATCGATATGAGACTCTTAACAGAATACATCATCACCTCCTCCAACAGTCTTGTCACCCGACATCTGGCCATCACGCTTTGGAAAAGATGAAAGATAACATCTCTCAGCAATGCAGTGTAAAAGGTTGTTTTGTTTTAACGGTACAAAAATGTAAAGAATGGATCTTGGGCCTAACTCAACCCCAAAAGCTAGCTGATAGAGTGAGGATTGTCCAAGTCCATATAAGGAGTCCATGTTTCCATTCCATATCCGATGTGAGACTTTTAACACTCCCCCGCACGCCCAGACCTTGTTAACTGGAGCGTGGATAATATAATTTGGGGGCCCAACATCGATGAACAAAGAATTGGAATGAGTTTGGCTATGATACCATGTAAAGAATGGATAATGAGCCTAACTCAACCCCAAAAGCTAGCTTGTTAGGTGAGGATTGTCCAAGTCCATATAAGGAGTCCATATTCTCATTCCATATTCGACGTGAGACTCTTAACAAAAAATACTAAAAAAATATGAAGAACAGAATTCCAATCAACCGATTGCTTCAATATGCATCCCCCACCGATTGTTGCCTTCAAGATCAGTCTTTCGGAGAAATAAAAGACAAGATACCCCAAAGGCTTGTAGGACAATGTTTATAATGTTCCATCACAAGAACACGTGGTCAACATTATAACATACACAAGATACATCATATTTGGAAATGAAGTGCAATAAATTGGCCTTAAAATCTTGAAGGGTACGCATTTCACCCTAGAACTAATATTCTTTTTTTACATTGAGCACCTTACAATTGAGGATCTTTTAACAATACGATAGATGATGATATGACATTATAAGAAAGATCATATAGTGGAAGGAATGATTTATTAGTTGAAGCAGTAGTGCCAAAATACATTCTGTTAGGGTAGCATGCTATAAAAATTACTTTAAGAAGAAAATGGTTGCTTTTCAAAAGTTCAAGGGACTATCTCACAGTTTTGAAGTAGTATACAACAACAACATACCCAATGAAATCTCATAACGCGGGGTCTGGGAAGGGTAGATGGTACACAGACCTTACCTCTACTTTGGTAGGTAGAGCGTTGTTTCAGAGAGACCCTCGGCTCAAGATAAAGCATAATCACAAGCAAAGCAAGCAAAACAAAGGCTTTCCGTTGTTATAAAAATTCACAGACAACATTTTGGAACTTCCAAACCAAAGAAATGCAAGATGAGAAGGAGCTTTTTACGTTACGCTTCAATAGAATGAATTCGGTAAGAGTAGAATAGGCCTTTCTTAGGAAGGATTCCCCTTATGGGGGGGGGGGGGGACTATTACAGGAATGGAAAGATAGGAAGCTTGGAGAGCTAATGGAAAGAAATGCGTAAGAAATAACAGATCTGTGATAGAAGTCGAATACGATGTTGTGACTAGGGGCAAGATACAGCGGGCTGCTTCGCCTAGCTGCACGACGCTTGTATTGCTCTCCCACAACCCCGTTTTCACGGTTTAGGCAGCTCCCATTTCACCCGAAAATCATAGTAAGCTGGGAGAAAGACATTCATATATTCCCCAGGCACGGGATAAAGGGAAAGCATGTGAGTAAGAAAGGTGCATAAAGAAAGAAGTCAAGCTCGATAACAACAAGACAAGTAGATTCTGTTGAATTGTATCGAATCCATTTTCTATTTTAAAGCGAACAGTTACCTTATAAAACCTTTTTTTTTACTTTAATTTAAGTTTAATTCATTAGATTCAGTAATATATTAATTCACATAATATCTTGAATGATGGAGAAGAAGAAAAAACTTTTTTTTTCA
>CM056504.1:43739260-44015905 GCA_029783415.1 Anisodus acutangulus
GTACATGCTTAGATCTTTTTGTGTGTTCGTTTGCCTTATGCTTATGGTGCCTTTTTGTCTTTTGAACTAAAATTAATTGTCTTTATTGAATTCTTGCTACAATGTGTTTATTGCATATTACTCTTGTTTGTTTGGTATTCATTGTGGATCGGGTGTAGGTATTATTCAGTCTTTTGAGGGGGATCACTTTAACCATAGGGACGCTTCCACCCTAGGATGCCTTTATCGGAATTATGCTCCATATTTATTTAAACGCATGTGTTTAGGTACCATGATTGCTTTACTTTCTTGCTTTGCAGAGTTAATATTTTGTACAAATAACGTTCCCAATCCGAGCATATTACTTCTGGCCGCGTATTTTATGATCAGGAATTATATTCGTCTGACTCATAATAAAATGATGGCCCCCCTTTGTTCGACGCAAATGAGAAAGACATCTCGATCTCATGTTTTTTAGCATAAGGTTTATTTTTGCTTGATGTTCTGAGGCCCGCAGGCCATGTCGTGTGTTCGAGGTGGATGTTTTCGGGTCCAGAAGAAATGTTCCTATCAACAAATTCAAAGTATAACCGACGTGGCATGAACCTTTTTTATTCATAAAGGTAAGGCGTAGAGCTCATGTACATTTATATTGTGAACAAAAAGCAGCAGCTTCAGATAGTACGGAAAGAACTTCAGATTCTTGATGCGGAGTTTCGGATGTATTCGTAAGTGTAATACATTTTTACGATTGTTGCCTCATTAAAAACCTCATTGGGAAAAACTCGGTCAAGGAAAAGAGTGCAACACGTATTTTTCAATTCTTGTTTGCTTCCGTTAGGCCTGATTTTTCCTTCAGCTAGTTCCGTCCCAGTCCTGCGGCCAGAAAATTAAAAAAAAGCATAAAAAGATGGATCAATGATTCATACATGCACCCCTTAAGGTCATATAGTCGTGGCAAAGTCGTCTAGAAATTCTGGTAGGCCTTGTGTGTGTATTGTCGAGCGAAGTCGATACGTTAAGTCATACTCACTTATCTCCACTGACCATTTGGATAGTCAACTCATAAGGTTTTCACTCTACAGTGATGCTTGTAATGAGGTGGTTGTGACCAATGTCACCGGATGACATTGGAAATGTGAGCACAACTTTCGAGTGGTTGTGATAAGGGCCAAGGCCAGCTTCTCCGGGCCTAGGTACCGGGATTCCGCCCCCATCAATGTTTTACTGGCGTAATAGATGGGAAGCTGCCTTTTTCCTTCCTCCCGTATCAACACGACGCTGATCAAAACTGTTATGCAAATGAACAAACACTCTTCTTCTTTCGGGTTTGCCATTATGTGAGGGCTCGATAAGTACGCCTTAAGATCTTTCAGGATTTGGTGGCATTCTTGCATCCACCTAAACCTATTGTCTTTCTTCATCAAACTAAAAAAATTATGGCACAGGTCTGAAGAACAGAACACGAATCTTCCCAGGGTTGCGACTTTCCCTGTCAACCTCTGCACCATTTTGACATTGTCTAGTATGTCCGACATTTCTTGAATGGCCCTGACTTTGTCTGGATTCATCTCAATACCTCGGCTGGAAATAAGGAAACCCAGGAACTTCCCCGATCTGACCCTGAAGGCACATTTTTCCGGGTTTAGCTTCATATTGTATATGGGCACTCTGACTTCCAACTATGTGTTGTGCGGCACCCGCGAAGCGAATGAAGAGAAGCTCATCGACGAATGACGTCAGAGGTTTCTTACATGGAGGATAGATGAGTCTCTGCTTCTTGGGACTTGACCAGCATGTCATCTATGTAGACTTCTATGGATTTGCCTATCTTACCTTCGAACATCTTGTTAACTAATCTTTGGTAGGTCACCCCCTGCATTTTTAAGACCAAAAGACATTACGTTATAACAAAAGTTACCGTGATTGGTCATGAACGAAGTCTTTTCTTGATCTTCCGGGTTCAAACTAATTTGTTTGTAACCGATTTATGCATCCAAGAAGGTGAGTAGCTCATTCTTTGCCATGGCATCAATCGTTTGATCAATGTGAGGTAATGGGAATGAGTCTTTAGGGCAAGCTCCATTCAAATCCATGAAATCCACATACATCCTAAATTTGTTGAGCTTTTTGGGGACCACCATCAAGTTAGACAACTAATCCAGATTCTCCACTTTTCGGACCAATCCTATATTGAGCAAAAGTGTCACTTCTTCTTTGATGAATCGATCCCTGATGGTGGATATTGGTCATCTTCTCTATTTTACTGGGGTAATTGGGATCGGATCTTAGATTGTGCACAACCACCTCTGGGGAAATCCCTGTTATGTCTAGTTGAGACAACAAAACAATCAGAGATAGTTTTTAAAGAACTTAGAAATGCATCCCTGAGCCCGGGTGAAAATCTCGAGCCCAGGTGTACCTTCCTTTTGGAATATTCTTTGAAAAGTGTCGCACGCTCCAGTTCTTCTATTGTTGAGTATGTGGGGTCCTTGTCTACCGGGACAATGAGACCCTTTGGAATGGCCTGGTCTTGGGATCTCGCTTCTGATGCTGCTCCCTCAGTAAGTTGTTCCTTCTTCCCCTCGGACATGTCGTGTGAGTCTGGCGTCTGTGATTGTTATTTGTTGTACTTGCCTCTCCGAGATGTTACCACCAAGGCCTCCCTTTCTGGAGCTGCGCTTTGGTCCCCCTGATCTCCCCAACCCTTCAAGGAGAGGGAATTTTACCTTTTGGCTAAAGGTGGAGGGGACCGCTTGCATTGAGTGTATCCATGAACTTTCCAATATCACGTTGTAAGTTATATCGTCCGATACGACATCGAAAGTTATGTCCTGCTCTATGCCATCGGCGTGAACTGACAGCTCGATGTCTCCCCGAGTTAACTTGCTTGATATGTTGAAACCTGCTAGTACCTTAGTTACCATGATGATTAATTCGTCCACCCCCATTTCTTTTAGAACACGTTGTTGGACTATGTTTATTGACCTTTCTGGATCAATTAACGCGCGCTTAATAAAAGAATTTTTAATCTGAATGGATATTACCAGGGCATTATTGTGAGGAGGGGCAAGGCCCGTGCAACCGTTGCTAGAGAAGGAAATGTCTCTGCTTTCTGCGGGCTCCTAGACACGGCTCGTAGTCGTGACTGTGATTTTGGACTTTCTGAGCGATGTGTATGTGATTTCGTTTACCATCTCTCCCCCGATGATCATGTTGATAGTGTAGATAAGTTGCGACATTTTGTTCGATTTCTGTTCGGGGCTTTGGCTCAGGTTGAGTTTTGCTCGATCACTGATGTATTCTTTCAAGTGTCCCGCTCGTATTAGCTGGGCCACCTCGATCATCAGATCGCGCAATCCTCCGTGGCATGCATATGCGTGCTATGGAAGTGGCACCATAACCTAATATTTTTCTTATCCGGCTTTGTCCGCATCTCTTGTGGGAATCTAGCTTCATTCATTATTTTCATCACTGCGACTAGCTCCGCCATATTTATATTAAAATATATGCCTTATAGTACTTGCACCAAACCATAGGTCTGACCTTTTCGTGAGGCGGCTATCCACTTCTATAGGTGCTACTGCCCGTTGATCTTCCTCAATACGCATCTTGGTCGTGTATTTGAGATTTATTTCATTCCATGTTTTGGTCGGGAATTCCCTCAAGCTTTCCTTTAATTTTATGGATGTGTTTGAACTGCTTGGATTTAGACCATCCGCAAAATCAGTCGTGGCCCAGTCTTCCGGGATAACCAATAACAATATTCTCTCCCTTTGGAATCTGTCCACAAGTCCCCTCAGCAGCTCATCTCCCCGCTGCTTTATGGAGAACACGTCCTGCTTATGCATTTCAACCCTCCGAGCTCCTGCATGAGCCTTGACAAAAGCATATGTAAAAGTAGCAAAAGAATCAAAAGAATTTTCAGTTAAATGGGTGTATCACGAGAGTGCTCCCTTTATGATCGTCTGATTGAATTTCTTAAGCATGACGGATTCGATCTCGTGTTATTTTCGATCATGCCCGGTAATTGCTGCTTCGAAAGTTGTCACGTGCTCCTCGGGATCCGTGGTTCCGTCATAACACATTTCTTCACATATCGCCGAACCATAAATAGTTACACACATTCTCACCTTATTTAGGAGAAAGATAAAACTTTACCCGCACCTCAAAATCAGACCAAACTAATGAATACATAGCACGCTTCTCCACATATCACTAAATGATGAATAAATAGTTGATACTGCATATATTCTCACCTTAGTTCATAATTTAACCATGGTGAATTAATATGTTTTGAATATGACACTGTTTAATAGGGCACTTGACACTTGCATTTCATCTGCCACTCTCATTGTTCAATCAAATAATAAAGAAGGTATAATAATGTTGCAAAACTAGTAGAAAATTTAGCTAGACATCAAGAACGACAAGTTTTACCAGTTTGATCAGCTGGTTTTTCTTTAACATTAAAATTAGAGTCTATACAAATTTACAATATATTCACAAGTTCTTTTACATATTTGAGCAAGCTATAATTGATCTTCAAAGATGCTGACCGCATAGATCCGATAAATGGCTTCTATATATATATGCATATCGAGTTCTTGTTTCAACAAACTGCAACAATCCTGTCAAAGAAATGAAGCAAGTTTCTTACAGGATTCAACTTTCCCAACCACAAATTTGTTTAAATTGGAAGGGATGTATAAAGGAAGAAAAAGACACTACTGGATTTGCAAAAAAACCAGTGTCACCGAGGAAAAAGATGGGAATATCATACCTGCTATGTCCAATTCTTGTTGGATCGAAGTTGAGTAAGTTTGTCCCTCCAAAGAGCTACAATACCCAATACCCAATACACAAGTGCAAATTAGAAGCTTTTACCAGGTAACAACAGAAAAATATCTATACTAATCATCAATAACTTTTCAACCTATTTAAGTGGATTTCCTACTTATTTTCTTGTGTTCTACATATGTCATGTAGAAAACAATAGCAGACGGGTGAACAAGCTGACTGATACAAACCAGGCAGACATACACCCTCCCCAAAGTATTAAGAAAACCCTGGAAAGATCGACAGAAAAAGAGGATTGCTGGTATGCAAAGTAGATTGTGTATCTTTTTGACTTCAACAAAAATGTTCAAAGCCCCACCTTTGTCAATTATCTTGATCTCCAGAGGAAAAGTTAAAAATCCATAAGAAGAGATCTTCCCTCCACCCCTCGTGGAGAGAGGGCAGTTCTTCAGGAAGCACGACTGCATGAAGGCATTTTTAACCTTACTGAAAATTAACACCTCTAGGAGGAACTTATAACTGTCCAAGTTAACGCTTTCGTCTAAAGGTTCTATGGCGTCAGCACATAGATTAATTTGTTAATAACATACCATTAGTCCAATGACTTAGCATTTCGAGCAGATTGAAAAACATTGACCAAATCCTTGGAAAAGCTAATAACCATGCTCTTATTATTTTGGTTTTTGACGCATTGGTACCCCATTATATATTTTGCACCCATCAAACTCAATTCGGTTCGATAGTCTCGAGAAGGTATTAGCCCGGTGACCATACTTTCGTAAAAGCACCATTGGGCGGTGGTTCCTCTCCTTCCTCTTTCACCTCGAACAAAAAATAGATCTCGCCATCAGCTCGACTAAGAGTTCCGAAATCCAATTTGGTAGGCGACAAACATGTTGTCCCTGCAAGTTCCCACACATGTACAAACTCTCCATCTTTACAGTAAAAACTAAACAAAAGAATTTAACCGCATTAAAAGAAAGGTAGACAGATCACAAGACAGTTTTATGTTAACTTCGATATAATATGTAGACATGTTAATAAAGTGTACCTGCATCTCTGTATCGTTCTTCTACTGCAGCAACCAGCATGTTCCGCACAAGGATAAACTCCTTTTCGTCAATGTATGGCTGCCCAGTGGTTCTGAATCAATAATGCTAGTCAGAACTATATTTTATTAAAAAAAAAAGGTTCACTGAGGCATCCTTCTCACATCTAATGTAGAGATATCAGGTGTTATTAGAACTTCAGCTAGTTTTGAATTTTCAAAACTACTGTTGTTCACTTATATAACAGAAACCATATACATGCACCATATTAAGTCCAGTTATGTGCGGTACACAAAATTCAGGATAATCAATAGATGAGTACTGAGGTACCAAGATCACAAAATTGTATTTTCCCCAAAAAGCAGGGTTATTTATTTCTCCTTTATAGAGTTGTTATGAAATCCGTAGATTATATGTACATTCATAACTTTAATTTTGAAAAGAACCACAATTACTTCAGCACGCATTCTGCAATTTAACAGACAACTTGTCATTCAAAATACAGATAATGAACATAAAACAATTATCCAAATGTAACTCATTTTGAAAAGGATATGTATAAAACATTTACTTGTCAAGCCCACTGAACAATAGGCTGTCTGAAGTGGCAGTGCACGGTGAAGGATTTGCAGATTCGACAATCCTCATGCCATCACTATATGCCAAGTTTTTATTGACTTGTACCGGCACCTAGGAAAATTAGAAACAACACAAATACTGATACTTCAGTGTTGTTTGGTTCACAAATATAAATACACCAACCTATGGTCACCAAATGGTAAATAAAATTTCAGTTTGTGGTTTAAAGGGGATAGTTAGCGTGGAAAAGGTAGGTCAACTTGTTTCTTGCAAAAGAAGACGGGCATATACATAGAAATTGCCTACAACATGTAGGAACTTGAGAATAATAATGTGTCCATTACCAGCAACAATATCAAAATCATAATAAGCTCCAACTACTTTACCTTGCATTTCACAGCAATGTTGATTGCATCAGAAGGACTAAGATCGAAGCTAATACTCTCAGCATCATTATCTAACTGTTAAACACAACCACATGAAAGTTAGTAAAGTTACATACTCCAAAAAATGTACACGTAATTGGGTCAGCATTCAGCAACTAGTACAATTACACATACCTTGGTTAGGTATAACTTGGAAAGATATGCTTCGTCCACTCTCTTGGTAACTCGAACAAGTTTAACCTTCAAACTACAACGGTCAGGTTAAGCTTGAAAAAATGTGGCATTTACTGGTAAATCTACAAACAACAAACTTACTGCATAACCCATCTTCTCGACCATGTCCTTCAAAACTTGATATACTGTTGGTCTGGCCTGAAAAGGAGCAAATAATTGTACCTTTTAGTAACAGCATAAATGGCCTTATCAGAATCAATATGAAACATAAGACGTACAAGTTGGACATTGCGTACAGCTGCCATGAGAAGCACATTTGGCATCTCCACTGTTGCATAAAATAGAGAGGCAACATTAGACATCCTTATTTGGGAAACACTCCCAATCGACTCTACCCTCACTAAAACAATAAATGAATTACGTACGTACAAACAATTATAGGAAGAAGCAGCCCAGTTCCGTCCTCCATCCTTAGCACCATAGCTGGGTGTGGAGCATAATCAGGTAGATGAGCCCCTTGTGGATCGTTATGGACACATTTCACGTGTCTGCCATCTCTCATCTTGATCATGAAACCATCTTTCCCACTTCGCACTTCAACTAAACATGGTAATAGGGAAGTCACCACAAAAATGTTTCGACATTTCCACTTTGACATGTTGATTGATTGTATCTTAAGTTAAGTGCAGTACTATTACGGAAATCTAGCACCAAAAAGTGCTCTATACAGGAGATGACATGCATAAAAGGAAGGAAAAAGTTCCAGGAAATATTTCTTCATCATACTGCGGAAAATCCATTTCCAAAAAGTAGAAGGTTCCATCTATGGTTTTGCACTACCTTACTGATAAAATAAAATATAGCATGATCCTTCATTTTTTTATTATAATCATGGTGTCTGGGTCAGCTTGCGCATACCTTGACTAATTCCACGGAATACCTGCTATCTCCCACCAGCAACAGATATCAGGTAACTCTGTCCACAAAGACTTAACATGATCGATCCTTCGTTTCTTATCAATATTAAGTGAAGACATAATTTTATCCATTTGTATGAAAGAAAACAACACATGTCTATATATCAAGCAAGATGTCAAACACAAAGCAGAAATATCACACTTAACAATGAAATCAACATACCAGCTTCAACCACGCTAGAATTCACATAATCAGCTTCGCTTTCGCTAAAATTCTCAGCCATGCTACCATTGTCATTTGATGATGAACTGAAACGGCATCAGATCAACTTGCTTACACGTGATCGTGGTAGACGAGACGCATTAGCCCGCCGGCTAGATATCCCATAAAACCCCCAGAACTTACTCCTCAGCATCTTAGCCTTCACAATAGATGAATTGACACTACACGTTTGCTTTCCGCGAACCACAGGGCAAAGAACAGGCCCTTGTAGAGAGCTCATTTTGCGTAATTTGATATCTATAACACCATGATTAGTTTACAATCCAGTAAGTTGGTTTTATAAAAGAGTAACTGCTCTTATACTTTGACCAAACACTTAATAGTAATTTCCTTCATACACTTGGTACATACACACAGATCACACTGGAATAATAAAGAACAGTCCGGTGCACTAAGCTTCCGCTATGCGCAGGGTCGATAAGGGCCGGACTACATGGACTTGTTTGACTCAGCCTTACCTTTTATCACACAAGAATCATTAACCATAATTAAGTGATACTCCTAATTCCTAAACATTATACAAAATACCAAATGTCACGTATTTATTGGTCATGCACCCGCGCGGGAGGGAAAAAAAAGAGTAAGTTTTCATTTATAGAACTAATATGTAATATCTGAATACTCTATTTTATACAAAATACCAAAATGTCACGTATTTATTGGTCATGCACCCCGCGCGGGTGGGGTGGGGGGTGGGGGAGTAAGTTTTCATTTATAGAACTAATATGTAATATCTGAATTCTCTATTTTATTGATGAGTATTTCTGAATACTTATGTTGATCTATAAAGAATGAATTAATCAAGTCCGATTTACCTCCCAAAATAAAAAATTGACTCCCGTAGCGAAGTGTGTGTTTGTGAAAATTAAAATTTTGATATTTATAACTGTGATGTTCGGATCAACTTGCAGGCACATCCACTAATTCTGTCCAGTTACCTGCTGCCTCCTACTAGCACAAGTATCGTATAACTCTGTCAATCAAGACTTGGACGCAAACGGAAAAAATCACCTACTTCCTCCATGTGGCCGCATTTATATTCGAGATTCAAACGAGATTTCTTTTGACCGTGATTTTTTCATATGCCTTAAATATTTTTAATTAAGGCTTATAGTATTTTTAAAATAGTTCTCAAATATATACATTTTATTTTTTTTAAAAATAAAGATTCATGTCCAAATTGACGATCAAAATTAAAATAATTAACTTTAAAAATCTAAAATGTGCCAAATAAATTGAACAGGGTCACATACTAAAAATTTGAACCTAGACCTCATAGTAGTTTTGAACTTTATTCTGTTTAAATTCAAAACTTCCACCAGTTACTATTTCCACAAAGAATAAAATTTGAACACAAAATAAAATCAGATGCTTTCAGTGATCAAACCATTTCTTCATTTTATCAACTTCAAATTAGGTGATCAGTTAATCAACATGGAATAATTACAGCAGGTACAATATTTCCAAACCTGAATTACTGAGTTTTCCAAAGTAAAGCTCTTTGGTAGTTAGAGCTATGCAAGTATTAGTAATACATGGATTAGTTATGAGAGAATATATGTATTATTTTATGTATGTATATTAGTTATATAAGGTTTAGTTATTCATGTATTAGCTATTCCACCTTTTATGCTGCACTAGCTCCTCCGCGTTTATATTTTTAGTTATTCTTTTTGGGATTGAAAGTGTGATATAAATTGGGACAGAACAACTCACCTCATAACTAACTATCAAATACTGTATTACTTATGTAGGATTTTAATACCTGAATAACTTACTCCTAACCAGCTATTAAACCCTTAATCTTCAGCAAAACTGCAATAATCAACAGTTTCCAATCATCAATTCATAAGTTCAACCACAAGAAAAAACTTGAATTTTTCCTGAGAATTACAGTATTAAATAAGAATAATATAAGAAGGTTCACAAAAATTGATAAAGAGTTGGATGATGGATAAAGGAGAAAAGAAATGGTGGGAAGAGAGAAATAATGATTGGAAAATAGAAGATATTTTACACAATTGGGACAGTGTGCAATTACTTATAGCCTGCAATATTTTTTTTTAAATTCATCTTCCGACTTACGCCAGACTATTCCTGAAGATAGTAGTCCCGATCCCTCATTACTATTACCAGTAAATCGCGGGATGTGCCTGAATGACCAAGGTTTGAGAACAGAGCAACTGATATCACCTACAAGGTCCTACCCCAGAAGAGAGCAAATTGCTCGCACCAGGGTTCGAACCCACGCTGCAGGCCTTCAGCTGAATTTTAAGTTCCCCTCCTTTACCATCCAGCTATGCCTGGGGACTTTATAGCCTGCACTATTATCGTCATGTTTTACGGAAAGCTTCGCTCAATTGACGTTTATGCCCTGCGCGCCATCTACGATTCATTAAAGGCCAGGGCGGCTCAACGGATTTAATAGCCTAAAACTTAAATATATAAAAAAAAGTTCTTAATTATTTTTGATAAAATTCATATAATAATGATACATAAAGTAGCTCACATAACTTTGGTCAAAGTGCAACACACTATGGGTAAGGTTTACGTCACAATATAGACTATCTATATAAAAATATCTTTAAGTCTAAAAGAGTAGAGAAAATGAGTTTATTATTCATTGAATTTTGAACTTTACGACACTTATCTTATAAAGAAGAGACCACATAAGAACTTGCTTTCTAATAAATGAATTAATAAAATATAACAAAAAGAAATAATTAACCGTCTTTGTTATATACATCTTGAGATAAAGTTACTATGATTATGTTTATAGGTGCTACGTACCACTGACTTCTATATGGTCGACTTGTACAAACTTTTATTTAGAAGTCTACTTTTATTGATAAGTTATAATTGCAATTATTATATTTTGATTTTTGGAGTATTTTCCTAACAAGTTCACTTTTACTTCTTATCTTTATATTTATTACTTAGCTATTAGTTCCGTGTGAATAGTTGACAATCTAACACCTCACATTAGTATGTCATAATTGATAATTTGTTAGCTAACTGATAGATACTCACTGTGCTTGCGTCCTATTGAAGCAAATTGCTAATGGAGGTCTTTTATAGCTGTTGATATTTTAGCAAGTACCCAGCAAATCCTTATTTATTTTGTAATGCAAAATATTATTCTAATATAATTATGGTGATACTATGCAATTAAATTTGTATGACAATTTTAAAGTTTTAAAAAGCTTAACAAAAGCTCATTTAAAATATTAACCAAATATAATTTTACAGTTTTTTTTGAGAATTTAAGGATCATATAAAACGAGGCAGGAAACATTTATGTAATCATGTCAAATGTTTTAAAACATCCTTAATTAAAATACTGTTATTTGAATTGTAATCGATAAAATACTAACTATACAAAAAATTTAAATAACGTTTTACACATGGTTCTATAAAACATATCATATTATCTCTGTTTTTATCTGTTATAACTCTTCCGATGAAATGATATGTTATGGTCACTTATAATAATATATTTTTACTATTCGGTAACAAAAATGAACATGTGACTGAAACAACTTACCAATTGAAAATATCCGTCAAGATGGACCAAGCACGGGAATTAAAGAGCCGTCATCACTATTTATAGCCTTAAAATTAAAAAAATCAAGCAACATTAGATTTTTTTTTCCTCGCCCGGCGGCTATAGCTATATTGGAATATGTCTAATATAAATTTGTATCGGGATACACATCTTTAAAGATAAAATACTCTCTATTAAATGCGATTTCATTTTTAAAATTCGAACTAAAATTTCTGGTTAAAGATGCTAATCACCATCTTTATAAGACGATATATTTAGATGTTGATGTTTTAATTCGTATCTTTCAGTTTAGTAGCCAACTTGTGGACTCAACGTATGGTCCTTCCACTAAAGCTAGACGACCAAAAGCATAACAAGTGGAAATGTGACAAATGGAAACAATTAATTTTAATTGTATCCGTCCAAATATCAATTATTGATGACTCTATCTATCCAAAATTTTTGGTACTTTTCTAGGTTTTGATAGTGAATTAGAGGAAATGATACAAGAGGGAGAGCTTCTAATGTCATTGAAACCATGCACTTTTTTTTAACCATCTATTATTGAGAAATCTCAAGTTATGATGGGCAAATATAATTATACGAATTGTTCACAAATTCTGTCAATTTAACAAAATTTGTTTGTTGTGTTAATAAATTTTCATAAGTGTTGACACCCAATTTTGTCCCATCTTTTATGATTTTATTCGTAATTTTTAATATTTTTGACACTTTTAAAATAATTTTAAAATATAGGCATATATGTGTGTATCTTCATATTATTATTATTATTCGCATATTTTATATCATTTGCATTTTTATCCGAAATGCTATATTATTTTATTCTCGCAAAATTGCATCGCATTTCCCTTTTATTAAGCATTAAGCATTTCACAAAAATTATATTTTATTATTATCACGTTGTTATGTTATTTTAAATAATTCACATCTTTTACAAAATATATATATATATATATATATATAATATCTTTAATATTAAACCCCTTTTATATTTTCAATTCCTAACCCATTTTTATTTCCTAACCCAATACAATTTCTACCCAACCTAAATTAAAACCCATTTTTTTTTCGTCCAAGCCCAACCCCAAATTAAATTCCCACAAGCCCAATCCCAAAATACACTTCACCCTTCCAATTGGACCAGCACAAATCACCAATTTAATTCTTATACCCAGCACAAATCGGCCAACACCACAAGCCCACTCCCCAATTAAATCCCAAGCCCACTCCCCAATTAAATCCCCAATTCCCAAGCCCAACCGAACCGCCCACCCACGACCCAAAACCCGACCCATCTTCCCCTCTCTTTTAATCCCCTAAAATCAGAAAAAAACCAAACAAAAAACCAAAAAAAAATCGAACCCTACCCTTACCCGATCACGACCCACACTTTCATACCGCGACCCCATCGTCGCCGGTCACCTCACCTGCCGCCACCAACCCCTCTCTACGCCGACACCCCTAAGACCCGCGACCCATGCCCTCAAATCGGCGATTTTCTTTACCTTTAATTCGAATTCAAACTCGTTTTTGGGGGGGAATCCACCTATAAATACCCCATGATTGTTCTTCATTTGGAGAGGAGATTTTTCAGGGGATTAAACAGATTTTGGGAGGATTTTTTGGAGTTCTTTTCGGGTCCAAAGAAAAACACAAAAAAGGGGTCGATTTGTTCTTAATTTTCTTGTTATAAAATACTCCTTTTGGTTCTTAATTTCAATCCGAAAATCCCTTTGTTCTTCACATTTTGGTTCGATTCGGTCGGGTCGTCACCCTGGTCGGGTCATCACGGCCGGTCGGTTCAGTCGGGTTGAACATCGAAATGTAATTCTATTTCAGAGGAAGATCGAATTCGAAAATCTACAACAAATCGTAATTCTAACATTTCCGAGCGGATTCGACGATTCAAACACGCCTTGGTTCGTTGTCCTGAGAAGGTCAAGAAACACATTCCTCTCGATTTGTTTTCTGTATTTTTGTGTGTTTGATGCTAATTCTGCCGATTATTCATGTGGTTGTGTTTTAATGCCTAAGTGTGTTAAGTGGTTAGCCCTGTTTAATTACCTATTAAGATTTAGAAATGTCATGCCTGTATTATTAAACTTATGCAGATTATGATATGAGGTGTATGTTGTCGACTTGTTTAGAAGAGTTATGAATAGTTAGATGTTTGTGTGTGATACATATAGTGTTTCCACTGTTTAAGTTCATGATTAGTATTACATTTAACACAATATGTTAAGAATGTTGTTCAAAGATCTGCTCGGTGAAGTTATGATGTAAATTAGTTATATTTTATCATGACTAATATGATAAGGTCATTGTTACGCTTTAAAGGTCATGATCTGTGGTGATTAAGGTCTGAATATATGGTTATGCTTTGGTTTTCCTTTACATGTCCTTCTAAATCAATGTTAAATAGGAATAAAGTTTGGTCTCTTTGAAGATTTAGATGTATGTCAACTTTTGCATATTTTTATCAAATGAGTAAGTGTTTAGATAGGTCGGGTTTAAATTCCTACTTTCGCTTAAATCTGCAGGCTGAGTTCAGGGTAGTAAAATGGGATAAAGAAGTATTGTGTGTATGTGTATGGTTTCTGGATTTTTTGAGTTTCTTTTAATTGATTCATTCCTAATAGATGATCAGTTGTTTATCAGTTGTGGTATATGAGTATTTGACTTGTAATATACTAGATAATCAAGCCAAGTATTTATGCCATGAGAATCGCCTACTTATGCCCAACACTTCATATTTAATCTTAACTATGTATGTGTTGACTTAAACTATGAAATGGTGACCTTTGGTGACTAGCCATGCCTACTTCATAAAGTGTGTTGTATGACCATCTGCATTATCCTGATAAAATATTGTCTTGCTCATATGTGTACCTGCTTTATGTGGATTCTTATGTGTCCATCCTATCCATGATCAAGATGCATGCCCTCATTGTTATCCCTGAGTAAATATTTGGTCATCTCTGTCACCCCATATGTCCATTAGACTAGTATATGCTTATCATATCTGCCTAAGTAATACCATACTTAGTGTATAACATAACTGAGACCCTGTGTTCATGCTTTGGTTTAAAAAATGATCCTGTATGTTTGGAATATCATATGTGGCTAGTGGTATAACTCATTTCTATGTGCTTTAAAGGGTCACTGAATTGTATGCTAGCCTGATTAAGCAGTGTTACGCCTCAAGATGTTACATTGACTAGTGTACAACATGAATATGCCATATATGTGTAATTAGACCACCAGTGGTTCTCGTATAATCTAAGATATTATTTCCAAAGAGTCGCTAACTATTTCTCGCATGTTAGTTATGTGTGATGAACTGAATATACCTTTGCCTTGCCTAGTAAGTCTAATAAGTATGATATATTATGAGTTATTCCTCTAAGTGTCAATATGTCCAATACATAACAGAAAAATGGTTGTGTGTGCTTAGTACACTTAAATGATTCTGTGCTCTTTGAAATTTTGTCTTAAATGAATATTTGCCCATCTCCATGTCCTAAATGTCTTCAACTAATCATCTATATGTCTTTATCTATCTAAATGCTAGATTGCATCCATGACAACATATAATTCCTTCTCGAGTCATTTGGTTTACCATATTAGTATGTTAATCGATCCGGGCACATGTGTGTATTTAGCCATTCCCAAATTGATAGTTCCCTTGTTTGAAATTTTCTATTATATTGCTTAGCGGCTGAAAGTCGAGGCAAGCTTCGGGTTGGGTTTAGCCTTCTTCGATAGCTCGCCATGCCTAAGGTTCTAGAAACCTTTTGAATCTTGTTGCGGCATCGAAATGAATGGTGGTAGCCCCCTTGATCTTCTTATCTTTCAAATTTGAAGTTTAGAGTGATTGGTCTTTAAGTTGACCTTCCCTTTGTCTTTCTTTGTGCTACCAATAGTTGTGGTATCCAAATGCACCTTGAGATTCTGGATATATGTCATCTTTAAATAGTTCTGGTTATGGGGTTTTGTTGCATTTTGGTCATTGATTCGAGATCGCCAGTTGTCGCAATACTTGGGCCGACATCGCACTTTTGAGCCATTATTCTCGCTGCGTTTGCCGCGCATACCGCTGCAATCTGGACCATTTACACTTCTTTTCGGAAGCATTTTATCTTTGCATTTTGAGCTCATTTGATGTCTTATCACCGCTGTGTTTTCAACACAATTGTCGCTGCTTTTCTTGGCTAAAGCACGCTACTTTAGGTCAAGCTTTGACAGCCCATCGCTTCGCGTTTCTAACCCACTCATCGCGTTATTTTTAAAACCCAATTGTCTTGCTTTTTTCTCGGTGAAAACAATTTGGTTCAAACCGCTGGACAACCGCAATATTTCGACTTTATCGCTTTTATCGCTTTGAATAAATACCGCCTGTTGGGCGCTGTTTTTCGCTTTCATTTGCTCCCGTTTCATTACCCATCGCTTCGCGTTTCCGGCCCATTATTGCGTTATTTTTAAAACCCATTTGTCATTGTTTCTTGGTCAAACAGCGCTTAACATCGCTTTCTGTTTTGATTCATCGCTCGATTTCAGACATCACATCGTCTTTACCGTTTATCGCTTTTAAAATAAACACCGCACCTTTCAGATATTGCTTTCTGTTTCATCCAATCGTTTCAAAGATTCAAATTACCGTTCTCATCGCTTTCTTGTTTTAAAACTAGACACCGCGTCATTTTCGAAACTGCTTTTTCTGCCATCGCCATCGCGCATCGCTACTTATCGCCATCGTTACCGCCATCGCCATCGCCATCGCATCGCCATCGCATCGTTATATCGCCATCGCCATCGCCATCGCTATCGCTATCGCTATCGCTATCGCTATCGCTATCGCTACCGCTATCGCTATCGCTACCGCTATCGCTACCGCCATCAAGCATCGCTATCGCCATCGCTGCACATCGCTATCGCTACCGCCATCGCCATCGCCATCGCCATCAAGCATCTGCATCGCTCGCTCTCGCTTACTACCGCCGCCATCGCTTTCCAATTTTATTTTACTGATTTGAACACGACACTACACCGGGCCGATGAAAATATCCGTCGATTTTGAGGCCTACACAGTTGCAAAGACGGAAATATAACTTCTGGGCAATGATGAGGCTTAAACCTTTATTTCATCCGAGATCAACATGTTTAGTAGGCGAGGTGAATTACATATTCGCAGCCACGACGTGATTATAGTGATCTTTTCTATTTCACCCGAGAGACCGACACGTTTAGTAGGCGAGGCAATCAAAATAAACCACATATGTTTGCAGCCACGACGTGATTGGAATGTTCTTTTCAAATTTAAGTCTGAGCCCTCCGCGATCAAAACATTCACTGTTTTGAATACGGATATGAAGTTATTTGTATTTAAATGTTTCTAACCGTTTGTTCTTGACAGCTTTAGGATTAAAGTAAATAACGACAAATATTCCTCGGAGTTTATTTATTGTTATTTCTTTCTTTAATTCAGCTTTTATTTCGCTTTGTATTGTAATATTATTTATCGCACTTATGTAATTATTGAAATGCTTAGAATAGGCAAACTTAGGATTTATTCATAGGTTAGTTTAAGATTTGAAACCCGTCGCTAGCTTATTTGTAGGCTCGCAAACTTAGAAATCCTTCGCTAGTTTATTTATTTTAGGCTCGTCACGCGAATTCAAGATTTTCAAAATAACTTTTGTCATCTTTTATTTTGCTTTATTAATCATACTGAATAAGTTTATCTTTTGTCAGTTTCAATTCATTGATTTCTCAAAATTTTACTTCTTTGGCATTATAAATAAATTGTTTTACTATCAATTGTCAAAATACATATTTTTCAACTCTATATGTATTTCTCTTTAGATATCATATAAATGCATATTTGAAAAATCTCTACATTCATCTATCTTTTAAAATGCATCCCCTTTTTATTAATTATTAACAAACATCTTTTAAACTTCATGCTTCAAACACGCATTTTTTCTAATAATAATTAACCTGAGTTTTACCGGATAACCGCAAGTTAGCGGATCTTAAAGGATGCCTAACCCCTTCCCTTTAGGATAATAAAGAACCCTTACCTAGAATCTCATTAGTTTCGTAGATCATAAAATTGGAGTTACATTGCAGCACTTAGTTCAATATTTAGGTGTCCTAATTCACCGTAAACATAATTAGGTGGCGACTCCTCAACCCTTTTTACCCAGGAATCACCGAACACGTCCGTGCTCCGCTTTGACCCGAGCGAGGTCAAAATAGGGCGCGACAGCATGGCGACTCCACTGGGGATATTCAGGTTCTTAACCATAACAAGTTCAGGTTAATCATTATTGTGCTTTATATTGCTCCTTATTTGATCTATTATTTTTAATTATTTTCTGTTGAAATTTTGTATGCATAAACTGCTTTAATTACTATATTCTCTTACTGCTTTCCTTAAATTGGCATTTCGCTCATATTTCTTCCACTCTGGAAAATTGACACTATCACACATTACACGCGAGGTGTGTTTTGCGCACCCGCAAATTTCTTTCAATCTACCAAAATTTAGGAGAGTTGGCGTATGCGCGGAGTGACCGGACCATCTGGTGGCCGCGTAGCCTTCTCACTCGAGTAGTCCGCTCGGAAACCTTGTGTCTAGTCAGCCAAATCTTAGAAAATTTAAGATAGAGCTATACCACCCTTTATTTTAAGTCATGCATGCATACACCTTAGGTGGGTCGATCTTTGGTATCGACTCCACAATTAAGAAATCCGCCAAAGATGTCTACGGGTCTCACAACCCAACGACCAATCATCATATTATGTGTAGCGCGATAAGGATAGACTAATCCAAGACTAATCATGACATGCTGAAATTGGAAAATGTACATTCATTTTGTCTCATTTCCAACAAAGCATTGCAGTTTTGCAGCTTGGATCAAATCTGTCGTAATCCCGCATATCTGGCGTTTAGGCCCACCTCCGGCATAAGGGAGGCCCCATGCATATTAGGATGCGCATTTAATTGTCTTACAATCATTTTGTTGTTTTCTCCTGCTTTTTCACTATGTGCATATTATTTAAAGCAATAATTACTCACCTTATACTAATTTGGTTTTCTTCATTTTTCAGGAGATTCATTTTGCCTTATTTATTTCCCCAAAAGTTGATTCGTGTTGACTAAAATCAAGTGAGCACCCCATCTGTTATTTCCCAATCATGTCTACCCAAATTGTATTAGTACTTAATGAAAAATGCGATTTAAATTGAGGCCTGAACCACATTTTATGCAGTTTAATGTATTTTGCCTCCACCTTTTGAAAGCTTAAAATGACAAATTTTCATTGCTTTTGCTATTTTAAAATCTGCTTTGTTTAATAATTTTCCTTTCTTTTTTCATCATGCAAACTAATTTGTCGGCAATATGTGACATATAATGAAACAAGCAAACAAAGTCTTAAACAACGAGCAAGACTTCGAAGAATATAAGGAAGACCCGAACTACGTTATGACCTGATTCCCTCGGCGGGATACGTAGGCGGCCACATCGGCTTCGGTCCCATCTTTAGAAAAACCCTTACAGTTCCCTTTTACTTGTAACCTGAACTACATTATGACCTGATTCCCTCGGCGGGATACGTAGGCGGCCACATCGGCTTCGGTCCCATCTTTAGAAAAATCCTTACAACTCCTTTGCTTACATGAACTACGTTATGACCTGATTCCCTCGGCGGGATACGTAGGCGGCCACATCGGCTTCGGTCCCATTTTAGAAAATCCTTACAATCCCCTTTTGCTTGTAATGAACTACGTCATGACCTGATTCCCTCATGGGGATACGTAGGTGGCCTAAATCGGCTTCGGTCCCACCATTAGGAAATATTTTCTCCTCTATCTCACAGAAGACAAAATGCACCCATCTGATCACCCTGATAGGGCAGGCAAGAAATCTACACAAGACTCGGTTGTCCATTCAAAAGATCGTCATTCTCATATATCGACATCGGGCATTTTTAAGGGATCATTGCGAGGACGCCGATAAACATGGAAAACCATCGGCAAACTAAGTCTTCACCGTAAGAATTTTGGATAAGACGTTTGTTTTGTTTCACCGCATGTCACTGCTCGACAGATATATATATATGTGCAGTAATTTTTATAAGCAAATTATTTTCAACAAACATTTTCATCAAAATTCGATATAATTTTTATGTTTCTATTTTTTAAGATACATTTCTACAAAATAATTTCTAAAATTTTCATTAACGGCCGCCAAGATTGGGAAGCGAGAGGGGCTACGGTCCGAGTTAGCAGGACATGCAAATACCAAGACCGGTCGCAAAATCAACGCGAATCAACTCCCCTCCCAAAACTCATAAATTTATTTGAGTACGGAGTTCTTCAGTGTCGAAAACAGCAGGAAGTCGCAACATTTATGAGCAGATTCGCAAGGGCCTCCGCATCGCAACTCACTACAAGAATCACTTTCCTGTTTGGAGATTGTACAAAGACGTCATGCTAAACTACATGTTCCCAACCGTGTTGTGTCCACGGAAAGAACGGTATTTCGACTTACAGGGTCGCATTCTCATCTACTCAACTTTTGCATCGCTTATGTCCACACATTAACTATCATGGCATGGCAATAGGGCCCCACTTTACCTTACGTCAACACGACGACACAAATCAGGCGCCCACCTTCTAATGCGGGTATGTTTTAAATCAGGCGCCCACCTTCTAATGCGGGTATGTTTTAAATCAGGCGCCCACCTTCTAATGCGGGTATGTTTTAAATCAGGCGCCCACCTTCTAATGCGGGTATGTTTTAAATCAGCGCCCACCTTCTAACGCGGGTATGTTTTAAATCAGCGCCCACCTTCTAATCGCGGTATGTTTTAAATCAGCGCCCACCTTCTAACGCGGTATGTTTTAAATCAGCGCCCACCTTCTAACGCGGTATTTAAATTTCAACAGCGCCCACCTCCTAACGCGGGTATTTAAATTTCATCAGCGCCCACCTTCTAATGCGGGTATGTTTTAAATCAGCGCCCACCTTCTAACGCGGGTATGTTTTAAATCAGCGCCCACCTTCTAATCGCGGGTATTTAAATTTCAACAGCGCCCACCTCCTAACGCGGGTATTTAAATTTCAACAGCGCCCACCTCCTAACGCGGTATTTAAATTTCATCAGCGCCCACCTTCTAACGCGGGTATTTAAATTTCGCTAGGCGCCCACCTTCTAACGCGGTATGTTTTAAATCAGCGCCCACCTTCTAATGCGGGTATGTTTTAAATCAGCGCCCACCTTCTAACGCGGTATGTTTTAAATCAGCGCCCACCTTCTAACGCGGGTATGTTTTAAATCAGCGCCCACCTTCTAACGCGGTATTTAAATTTGATCAGCGCCCACCTCCTAACGCGGTATTTAAATTTCAGTCAGCGCCCACCTTCTAACGCGGGTATGTTTTAAATCAGCGCCCACCTTCTAATGCGGTATGTTTTAAATCAGCGCCCACCTTCTAACGCGGGTATGTTTTAAATCAGCGCCCACCTTCTAACGCGGTATGTTTTAAATCGGGCCACCACCTTCTAACGCGGGTATGTTTTAAATCAGCGCCCACCTTCTAACGCGGGTATTTAAATTTCACCAGCGCCCACCTCCTAACGCGGGTATTTAAATTTCAACAGCGCCCACCTTCTAACGCGGTATGTTTTAAATCAGCGCCCACCTTCTAACGCGGTATGTTTTAAATCAGCGCCCACCTTCTAACGCGGGTATTTAAATTTCAACCAGCGCCCACCTCCTAACGCGGTATTTAAATTTCAGTCAGCGCCCACCTTCTAACGCGGGTATGTTTTAAATCAGCGCCCACCTTCTAACGCGGGTATGTTTTAAATCAGCGCCCACCTTCTAACGCGGGTATGTTTTAAATCAGCGCCCACCTTCTAACGCGGTATTTAAATTTCATCAGCGCCCACCTTCTAACGCGGTATTTAAATTTCAGTCAGCGCCCACCTCCTAATGTCGGGTATTTAAATTTCAGTCAGCGCCCCCCTCCTAACGCGGGTCTTTAAATTTCAGTCAGGCGCCCACCTCATAATGCGGGTATTTTATTTTAAACCAGGCGCCCACCTCCTAATGCGGGTATTTTGTTTTAAATCAGGCGCCCACCTTCTAATGCGGGTACTTTATTTTAAAGTGTAAACAGGCGCCCGCCAACGCCATCATCTGCACAACATTAAGCAACGACATCATTTCAACTTACAAAGTCATATTCTCACATACATATCTTATGCAATCAAGTTATACACTAACTTTTATCTTAGCTCTGGTCCACAGAATTGAATCGGCGGGAGCTTTCACAACATGGAACTATATCTCACGGCGAACCAAGGCAATTTGGTCAAATGACCTACTTCGAACGTCGATCCTCTCTTTCCCATTAGTTTCTCACATCTGCGACCAGTGTCATCCTAAGTCGACACTGGGGCATTGTTTCTTGAATGTGCACCATCTTTTGCAACTTCTATACCCCTCGGGATTCTATTTCTTACCATGCAGTCCCGAGGATCAGGGCAAAATTGGCTACTCAGTCAACTTTCTTTGGCCGAAAACTCTTTCATCGTCTCCGTCCAAAGAGGGGCATCTGTTGACACCCAATTTTGTCCTATCTTTTATGATTTTATTCGTAATTTTTAATATTTTTGACACTTTTAAAATAATTTTAAAATATAGGCATATATGTGTGTATCTTCATATTATTATTATTATTCGCATATTTTATATCATTTGCATTTTTATCCGAAATGCTATATTATTTTATTCTCGCAAAATTGCATCGCATTTCCCTTTTATTAAGCATTAAGCATTTCACAAAAATTATATTTTATTATTATCACGTTGTTATGTTATTTTAAATAATTCACATCTTTTACAAAATATATATATATATATATATAATATCTTTAATATTAAACCCCTTTTATATTTTCAATTCCTAACCCATTTTTATTTCCTAACCCAATACAATTTCTACCCAACCTAAATTAAAACCCATTTTTTTTTCGTCCAAGCCCAACCCCAAATTAAATTCCCACAAGCCCAATCCCAAAATAAACTTCACCCTTCCAATTGGACCACCAAATCCCCAATTTAATTCTTATACCCACCAAATCGGCCAACACCACAAGCCCACTCCCCAATTAAATCCCAAGCCCACTCCCACCAAATCCCCAATTCCCAAGCCCAACCGAACCGCCCACCCACACCCAAAACCCGACCCATCTTCCCTCTCTTTTAATCCCCTAAAATCGAAAAAACCAAACAAAAAACCAAAAAAAAATCGAACCCTACCCTTACCCGATCGCCGACCCCACACCCCCATACCGGCGACCCCACGTCGCCGGTCACCTCACCCCTGCCGCCACCAACCCCCCTCTGTTACGCTGACACCCCTAAGACCCGCGACCCATGCCCCTCAAATCCGCGATTTTCTTTACCTTTAATTCGAATTCAAACTCGTTTTTGGGGGGGAATCCACCTATAAATACCCCATGATTGTTCTTCATTTGGAGAGGAGATTTTTCAGGGGATTAAACAGATTTTGGGAGGATTTTTTGGAGTTCTTTTCGGGTCCAAAGAAAAACACAAAAAAGGGGTCGATTTGTTCTTAATTTTCTTGTTATAAAATACTCCTTTTGGTTCTTAATTTCAATCCGAAAATCCCTTTGTTCTTCACATTTTGGTTCGATTCGGGTCGGGTCGTCGATCAGTCGGGTCACTGGGCCGGGTCGAGTTCAGTCGGGTTGAACATCGAAAACAATTCTATTTCAGAGGAAGATCAGATTCGAAAATCTACAACAAATCGTAATTCTAACATTTCCGAGCGGATTCGACGATTCAAACACGCCTTGGTTCGTTGTCGAGAAGGTCAAGAAAACACATTCCTCTCGATTTGTTTTCTGTATTTTTGTGTGTTTGATGCTAATTCTGCGGCCGATTATTCATGTGGTTGTGTTTTAATGCCTAAGTGTGTTAAGTGGTTAGCCCTGTTTAATTACCTATTAAGATTTAGAAATGTCATGCCTGTATTATTAAACTTATGCATTATGATATGAGGTGTATGTTGTCGATTACTTGTTTAGAAGAGTTATGAATAGTTAGATGTTTGTGTGTGATACATATAGTGTTTCCACTGTTTAAGTTCATGATTAGTATTACATTTAACACAATATGTTAAGAATGTTGTTCAAAGATCCTGCTCAAAGCTGAAGTTATGATGTAAATTAGTTATATTTTATCATGACTAATATGATAAGGTCATTGTTCTGCTTTAAAGGTCATGATCTGTGGTGATTAAGGTCTGAATATATGGTTATGCTTTGGTTTTCCTTTACATGTCTGTCTGAAATCAATGTTAAATAGGAATAAAGTTTGGTCTCTTTGAAGATTTAGATGTATGTCAACTTTTGCATATTTTTATCAAATGAGTAAGTGTTTAGATAGGTCGGGTTTAAATTCCTACTTTACGCTTAAATCTGCAGCCTGAGTTCAGGGGTAGTAAAATGGGATAAAGAAGTATTGTGTGTATGTGTATGGTTTCTGGATTTTTGAGTTTCTTTTAATTGATTCATTCCTAATAGATGATCGCTTGTTTATCAGTTGTGGTATATGAGTATTTGACTTGTAATATACTAGATAATCAATCCAAGTATTTATGCCATGAGAATCGCCTACCTATGCCCAACACTTCATATTTAATCTTAACTATGTATGTGTTGACTTAAACTATGAAATGGTGACCTTTGGTGACTAGCCATGCCTACTTCATAAAGTGTGTTGTATGACCATCTGCATGATCCTGATAAAATATTGTCTTGCTCATATGTGTACCTGCTTTATGTGGATTCTTATGTGTCCATCCTATCCATGATCAAGATGCATGCCCGCATGGTTAGCCCTGAGTAAATATTTGGTCATCTCTGTCGCCCCATATGTCCATTAGACTAGTATATGCTTATCATATCTCGCCTAAGTAATACCATACTTAGTGTATAACATAATCGAGACCTGTGTTCATGCTTTGGTTTAAAAATGATCCTGTATGTTTGGAATATCATATGTGGCTAGTGGTATAACTCATTTCTATGTGCTTTAAAGGGTCAGAATTGTATGCTAGCCTGATTAAGCAAGTTCTGCCTCAAAGATGTTACATTGACTAGTGTACAAATGAATATGCCATATATGTGTAATTAGACCACCAGTGGTTCTGTATAATCTAAGATATTATTTCCAAAGAGTCAGTTAACTATTTCTGCATGTTAGTTATGTGTGATGAACTGAATATACCTTTGCCTTGGCTAGTAAGTCTAATAACTATGAGATATTATGAGGTATTCCTCTAAGTGTCAAGATGGTCAATACATAACAGAAAAATGGTTGTGTGTGCTTAGTACAGATTAGATGATTCTCTCCTCTTTGAAATTTTGTCTTAAATGAATATTTCACCATGTCCATGTCCTAAATGTCTTCTGAACTAATCATCTATATGTCTTTATCTATCTAAATGCTAGATTGCATCCATGACAACATATAATTCCTTCTCGAGTCATTTGGTTTACCATATTAGTATGTTAACTGATCTGGGCACATGTGTGTATTTAGCCATTCCCAAATTGATAGTTCCCTTGTTTGAAATTTTCTATTATATTGCTTAGCCAATTTGAAAGTCGAGGCAAGCTTCGGGTTGGGTTTAGCCTTCTTCGATAGCTCTGCCATGCCTAAGGTTCTAGAAACCTTTGAATCTTGTTGCGGCATCGGAAATGAATGGTGGTAGCCCCCTTGATCTTCTTATCTTTCAAATTTGAAGTTTAGAGTGATTGGTCTTTAAGTTGACCTTCCCTTTGTCTTTCTTTGTGCTACCAATAGTTGTGGTATCCACCGCACCTTGAGATTCTGGATATATGTCATCTTTAAATAGTTCTGGTTATGGGTTTTGTTGCATTTTGGTCATTGATTCTCGAGATCGCCAGCTTGTCGCAATACTTGGGCCGACATCGCACTTTTGAGCCATTATTCTGCTGCGCTTTGCGCGCACACCGCCGCAATCTGGACCATTTACACTTCTTTTCGGAAGCATTTTATCACTGCATTTTGAGCTCATTTGATGTCTTATCACCGCTGTGTTTTCAACACAATTGTCGCTGTTTTCTTGGCTAAAGCACGCTACTTTAGGTCGTTTTGACAGCCCATCGCTTCTGCGTTTCTAACCCACTCATCGTTATTTTTAAAACCCAATTGTCAGCTGTTTTTTCTACTGAAACAAATGGTTCAAAATCGCTTTGGACAACCGCAATATTTCGACTTTATCGCTTTTATCGCTTTGAATAAATACCGCGTCTGTTGCCGTTTTTTTCGCTTTGATTTGCTCCCGTTTGATTACCCATCGCTTCGCGTTTCCACCATTATTGCGTTATTTTAAAACCCATTTGTCTTTGTTTCTTGGTGAAAACATCGCTTTAACATTTCTCTGTTTGATTCCATCGCTCGATTTCAGACATCATGCATCGCCTTTACCGCTTTTATCGCTTTAAAATAAACACCGCACCTTTCGATATTGCTTTCTGTTTCAATCCATCGCTTCAAAGATTCAAATTACCGTTCTCATCGCTTTCGTTTAAAACTAGACACCGCTATTTTCGAAACTGTTTTTACGCCATCGCCATCGCCATCGCTACTTATCGCCATCGTTACCGCCATCGCCATCGCCATCGCCATCGCCATCGCATCGTTATCGCCATCGCCATCGCTATCGCTATCGCTATCGCTACCGCTATCGCTATCGCTATCGCTATCGCTATCGCTACCGCTACCGCTACCGCCATCGCTATCAAGCATCGCTATCACATCGCTACCGCTACCGCTATCAAGCATCGCTATCGCCATCAAGCATCGCGCATCGCTTCGCTCTCGCTACTACCGCCGCTTCGCTTTCCAATTTTATTTTACTGATTTGAACACGACACTACACTGGCCGATGAAAAATATCCGTCGATTTTGAGGCCTACACAGTTGCAAAGACGGAAATATAACTTCTGGGCAATGATGAGGCTTAAACCTTTATTTCATCCGAGATCAACATGTTTAGTAGGCGAGGTGAATTACATATTCGCAGCCACGACGTGATTATAGTGATCTTTTCTATTTCACCCGAGAGACCGACACGTTTAGTAGGCGAGGCAATCAAAATAAACCACATATGTTTGCAGCCACGACGTGATTGGAATGTTCTTTTCAAATTTAAGTCTGAGCCCTCCGCGATCAAAACATTCACTGTTTTGAATACGGATATGAAGTTATTTGTATTTAAATGTTTCTAACCGTTTGTTCTTGACAGCTTGCAGGGATTAAAGTAAATAACGACAAATATTCCTCGGAGTTTATTTATTGTTATTTCTTTCTTTAATTCAGCTTTTATTTCGCTTTGTATTGTAATATTATTTATCGCACTTATGTAATTATTGAAATGCTTAGAATAGGCAAACTTAGGATTTATTCATAGGTTAGTTTAAGATTTGAAACCCGTCGCTAGCTTATTTGTAGGCTCGCAAACTTAGAAATCCTTCGCTAGTTTATTTATTTTAGGCTCGTCACGCGAATTCAAGATTTTCAAAATAACTTTTGTCATCTTTTATTTTGCTTTATTAATCATACTGAATAAGTTTATCTTTTGTCAGTTTACAATTCATTGATTTCTCAAAATTTTACTTCTTTGGCATTATAAATAAATTGTTTTACTATCAATTGTCAAAATACATATTTTTCAACTCTATATGTATTTCTCTTTAGATATCATATAAATGCATATTTGAAAAATCTCTACATTCATCTATCTTTTAAAATGCATCCCCTTTTTATTAATTATTAACAAACATCTTTTAAACTTCATGCTTCAAACACGCATTTTTTCTAATAATAATTAACCTGAGTTTTACCGGATAACCGCAAGTTAGCGGATCTTAAAGGATGCCTAACCCCTTCCCTTTAGGATAATAAAGAACCCTTACCTAGAATCTCATTAGTTTCGTAGATCATAAAATTGGAGTTACATTGCAGCACTTAGTTCAATATTTAGGTGTCCTAATTCACCGTAAACATAATTAGGTGGCGACTCCTCAACCCTTTTTACCCAGGAATCACCGAACACGTCCGTGCTCCGCTTTGACCCGAGCGAGGTCAAAATAGGGCGCGACAATAAGTTTTGCTGGATTAACAAGATTAGTGTTAAACAAAGCAGCCCATTCTCGGCTGCTTTGTCTTACCAAACAAATAAGTGTATATATGGTATATATATTATAGTATATTGTAGTATAAAAGGTTACCTTAATTAGTGTTATACACCTACCATAATTGTATAGGTAGAATTATGGTAAAATAAGGATTTAGAAGTAGAATAGGAAAAGGATTTTCCTATTATAGAAATATGTAACTTGTATATATATCTATTCAATCAATGAAAATAATCAAGGGGATTATTTCTTTCATGGTATCAAGAGACTAGGTCTAAACAAAAGTTTTCTTCTCTCAAACTTTTGCCTCCTCTTTGGCCGAGAACCCCCCCTCCCTCGGGTTTTTCTCTCCAAATATCTCGTCTTCCGCTCTCAAAAACCTCTCTTAAATTTATCCTCCTTCTTTGTTCTTTCAAATATGTCTAAGAACAATTTTCACCCCACCTCACGGTTTCCAATATCAAGCTCAGTGTCCCTATTGTCCTTGAGATGGAAAACGTTCAATATGCACTGTGGGCGGAGTTGTTTAAAATTCACGCTATCTCTTATCAAGTTCTTCATCACATAATTCCTCCCGCTAGACCCCTTCCTGCAGAGGATCCTGAGGTATGGCTTACACTTGATGCTACCGTTCTTCGGTGGATATACGCCACTATTTCAGTGGACCTTCTACAGACGATTATGGAGCCCGATACCACGGCTATGGCTGCATGGAATAGATTGCGTGACATATTCCAAGACAACCAACATTCCCGTATCGTCACACTCGAACAGAAATTCTCTCTCGTTTGAATGGACGTATTTCCGAACGTTTTTGCATATTGCAAGAAACTAAAGGAATTGGCGGATCAACTCCGTAATATTGGCGCACCAGTAACAAATAATCGTCTAGTTCTACAGTTGGTTGCCGGGCTTTCGGAGGCCTATAATGGTGTTGGAACTCTCCTTCGCCAAAGCAACCCTCTTCCCGACTTTCATCAAGCCCGCTCCATGCTGACGTTGGAAGAAGCCGGTTTGGCAAAAAGGCGCTCCGGAGGAAGCCCAGTTGTCATGGTGGCATCCTCTCCTAGTCCTTCGGGTTTTGTTAATAATTCGGTCAAAACCATATTAATGGTGGAGGCAAGAATAATCGCAAAATAACAAAAACCGCAGGGCAAACGAGGCGGTTCGGGTGGCGGTGATCAACAAACAGTGAGGTGAGTCCCATCCGGTACAATGGCCCACCACCACCGTGGGCCCAAAGATGGGGCCGATGGCACCGCACCCTCCAAAGAAGGTTCCGCCGGCCAATGGTCGCTGGCCAGCCCGAGCCCAATACCCAGCGGTGACGGCCCATCGCCGATGGCGCCCAAAGAATGGCACCTCAGCCGTAACATCCCGCCCAAGACGGCCAGGAGTCCTCGGGCCCCGCCCTCCGCAAGCCCATCATGCAAAGAGCCCCACTCCATCGATATCGAGGCCGCGATGCACACGTTGGGATTGTCCCAACCGGACCCAAATTGGTACATGGACACCGGGGCCACGACTCACATGACTTCCGAATCAGGTACTCTCTCATCTTATTCCAATTTGAGCACCCCTCGGGGGATAGTTGTTGGTAATGGCAGTTCTATTCTAATTCTAGGGTATGGTCAGAAAACATTATCTCCTCCTAATCCACCACTCCTCTTGAAAAACACTTTACATGCTCCTAAATTAATTAAAAATTTAGTGCCTGTCCGAAAATTCACAAATGACAATTCTGTTTCTGTTGAATTTGATCCTTTCGGTTTCTCTGTGAAGGATTTCAAGACGGGAAGTCATCTCATGAAGTGTGATAGTATGGGGGGATCTGTATCCTATCATGCCCGGTTTCAGTCCATCGAGTCCAGCCTTGCCATCAGCTTTTGCAGCCATCTCTCCTTCCATGTGGCATGCTCGTCTGGGTCATCCGGGATCTGCTATTTTATCAGCTTTAAATAAAAATAGCTTTATTTCTTGTAAGGGTACAAGTCGTACTCCAATTTGTCAGTCTTGTTCATTAGGAAAAATTGTTAAGTTGTCATTTGTAGACTCCAATTCCCATACTTCTATGCCATTTGACATTATTCATAGCGACTTATGGACATCTCCTGTTCTTAGTTCAATGGGTCATCGATATTATGTTCTCTTTTTAGATGATTATTCTAGATTTTTGTGGACGTTTCCAATTGCGAATAAATCACAAGTGTTTTCCGTCTTCATAAAATTTAGAGCGTTCATTCGTACTCAATCCGAAAGAGAAATAAAAAATATTCAATGTGATAATGGGAAAGAGTATGACAATAGGGAGTTTTGAGAGTTTTGCGCTACTCATGGGATAAATTTTCGTTTTTCATGTCCTCATACATCTTCACAAAATGGGAAAGCCGAACGCAAAATTCGTTCCATAAATAACATTGTCCGAACTCTCCTAATACATGCCTCCATACCTCCATACTTTTGGCATCATGCTCTACAAATGACCACATATCTTCTTAACATAATTCCTTCTAAGGGTCTGACATATTCTTCCCCCCTAAAAATACTATATAATAAGAACCAATCTTATTCTCACCTTCGGATTTTTGGGTGCTTGTGTTATCCGTTATTCCCATCCACCACAATTAACAAACTTCAGGCTCGGTCTACTCCGTGTGTATTTTTGGGTTATCCGTCAAATCATTGTGGTTATAAGTGTTTTGATTTATCCTCCAAGAAAATCATAATCAATCGCCATGTCATTTTCGATGAAACTCAATTTCCATTTACGAAAGTTCATACTCTCGAACCTAAGTCATATAATTTTTTGGATGACCAAATATCCCCGTATATTATTCGGAATTTTTCGGACATCTCCCGTACCCAAAATCCTCCAATGGCCCATCGCCTCACGCCCAACAAGATCGCCACACCTGGGCTATTCCAACATCGGAATAGCTCAAAGAATCGTGCCGCCCAGCCCGCCTGAACTCGGTCCGTCGAGTCCAGCCTGGGCCCGATTTGGGCCAAGACGCCCATCGCTCACTGCCGATCGCCGAGCCCAGAAAATTCCCTTAATTCTTCCTCGAGTCATAGACCGGTCACTCGTAGTCAGAGGGGTATTTTTACCTAAAAGACATTTTAATTTACATTCTGATGTCTCTAAATCCCCCTTGCCCCGCAATCCTGTGTCCGCATTAAATGACCCTAATTGGAAAATTGCTATGACTGATGAATATAATGCTCTTATTGATAATAAGACGTGGGAGTTCGTGCCCCGTCCATATGGTATTAATATTATCAGGTCTATGTGGATTTTTGCTCATAAGGAGAATTCAGATGGGTCCTTTGCTCGGCATAAGGCGCGACTTGTTGGTGATGGTAAGACTCAGCAGGTTGATATTGATTGTGGTGAGACGTTTAGTCCGGTGGTCAAACCGGCTACCATTCGCACTGTACTTAGCTTGGCTCTTTCAAAGACTTGGCCGATTCATCAGTTAGATGTCAAGAATGCTTTTCTACATGGAGATCTCAAGGAAACAGTCTATATGCATCGGCCGTTGGGTTTCAGGGATCCCAACCGACCTCATCATGTCTGTTTGTTGAAGAAGTCATTATATGGGCTTAAGCAGTCTCCACGTGCCTGGTATACACGATTTGCTGATTTTGTTTCGATTATTGGGTTCACACACAGCAGGTCAGACAATTCTTTGTTCATCTACCGCCGTGGTTCGTCATTGGCCTATATTCTGTTATATGTGGATGATATCATCTTGACTGCCTCCTCCGATGCTTTGCGTCAGTCTATCATGGCCATGCTCAGTTCTGAATTTGCTATGAAGGACTTAGGGCCGTTGAGTTATTTTTTGGGGATTGCCGTCAAACGTCATTCAGATGGCTTGTTTTACGTCTCAACGGAAGTATGTCTTTGAGATCATCGAAAGGGTGGGATGTCATCCTGTAAGTCCACTTCCACGCCCGATTGATGCAAACCCAAAGCTAAGTGCCACAAATAGTGCACCATACGAGGACCCGACCCGCTTATCGCAGCCTTGCGAGGGCCCTCCAAGATCTTACCTTTACCGCACTGGATATTACATATGCAATACAACAGGTGTGTTTATTCATGCATGACCCCGAGTTGAGCACATGAATGCAATCAAACGCATCATACAAAGATATTCAGGGACACTGGATTATGGTTTGCACTTGTATCCTTCATCTACATCCACACTTGTCTCTTACGGATCTTTGATTGGGGTGGTTGTCCCGACACCAGACGGTCGACTTAAGCTCTTGTATGTTCCTTGGCAACAACTTGGTCTCATGGTCGGCAAAACGTCAAGCAACTCTGTCACGCTCGGTCTGCGAGGCGAATATCGAGGGTAGCGAATGTGGTCTCCGAGTCATGTTGGCTACGTAATTTGCTTTTGGAGCTTCATTGTCCCATTCGAAGGCAACCTTGGTATATTGCGATAACATTAGTGCCATCTACTTTTCAGGTAACCCAGTTCAACACCAAGCACCAAGCATATCGAAATGGACATTCACTTTGTCCGTGAAAAGGTTGCAAAGGTCAAGTTCGCGTATGTCATGTCCCGTCTCGTTATCAAATTGCAGACATCTTTACAAAGGGTCTACCAAATGTTCTCTTTGAAGATTTTAGGGACAGTCTCAAGATTCAAAATCGCCCGCTATGATCATGGTGTGTTAAACAAAGCGATCCATTCTCATTGCTTTGTCTTACCAAACAAATAAGTGTATATATGGTATATATATTATAGTATATTGTAGTATAAAAGGTTACCTTAATTAGTGTTATACACCTACCATAATTGTATAGGTAGAATTATGGTAAAATAAGGATTTAGAAGTAGAATAGGAAAATGATTTTCCTATTATAGAAATATGTAACTTGTATATATATATCTATTCAATCAATGAAAATAATCAAGGGGATTATTTCTTTCAATTAGCATTGTACTATTTTATTCTACTATCTTATTAAATTGCTCACAAGTCTTAATTAACGGACCGGCAGAACTTGCCTATGTTGATTATTCATGAATTTAACGAACCGATTGGTATGTTCTATATTTATCATATATCTTGTTAAATTATTCACAAATTCTAACAAATTAACAAACTTTTCAGTTACAGGGTTCTTAAAAATTCAACATCTTAGAGAATTCCACCAAGCTATAAAGTATAACAACTGTTGAAACATTTAAATCAACCATGTCATTCAGGAATTCAAGAGGAAGAACAAGATCGAGTGGGTTAGGAAAGTTTTGATCTGATATTCTATTTCACTTAGTACGAATTTTATGGAAAGTTGTTCAGTTGATTAAACCCTTTTTTCCCCTTCTTTAAGACCCAACAAGTTAACAAGGAGGAAGAGGGGAGGAAAAATAAAGGAGAATTTATGCCGAAGAGATATTTACAAAATTCTAAAAAAGGAGTATAAATTAAATACCAATCCTTAAAAGGAACATCTTGCAAAAGTTTTTGTATTCCACTAGGCTAACAACAATAACAATAACATCCCCAATATGATCCCACACGGTGGGTAACCACTAGGCTAACAAATGTCAGAATTTAAATAGTGGCCTCAACAAAGGTCATTTGCGCAAATTCGTCCCGGGTCAGTTCATGATAATAGAAGTCGTTGAAAGGATTTATTTTCTATTAATGTCAATAGTGTTTTTTTTTTACATTCCTTGCAATATAACTTGCTATTTACTTGTCTTATTTTTAAATTACGGTTTCCATTTATTACATGTTTACCTTTAATTACCCTTAAATGACATAATATTGTTAAACTTAAATCCTTTACTCTAGTAACCAATTCTGGAAAGGCTCAATCCCTTCTCTAGTCCAATATACATCAACAATATGTGCATTTCATAATACAGACTCATAGAAAGAAACATGCACGAGATAAATATAGAAATAACAGGGCGTTACGTAACATGGCGAAACTAAAATTTAAACTTTATGGTCCTAAATCCTAGGATAGTATAATCAAGTGTTTGTTGGAAATTTGTCTTAGGTGGGACGTGCGTCCACCCATATTTAATGAATTAAACACTAGTGTTTCGTATGTTGAAGGCTTTGTCTCTTCACACGTGCATAAAAACTTGTGCTCCTGGTGTCTCAATCGATTGTGTCATATAGTAGGAGAAATGGCATCAAAGATTGATGGTTTGTTCATGCTATTTTTGGAAACATATGTGATGGGATACAAGTCCCCCGTGCTATTGCATCTCATAAGTGGCATCCCCGTCTAAAAATCCTTCACAGAAAAGCCTAACGGATCAAAACTTACAGAAACATTATTGTCAATTGTAAAACGTCTAACAGAAATCAGGTTATTAATTGGATTTGGTACATGTAAGACGTTTTTCAAGTGTAATGGTTGGTGTAGAGAGGGTAGTGTTACTTGACCAATACCACGAATTGCAATTTCCTTCCCATTGCCGACAACAATATTTTTTATTATTGCTCATATTAAAATAAGACGAGAGATTACCTTGAGATGTCGTCATGTGTGACGTAGCCCTTGTGTCTATGTACCATGACTCATCGGGAACACTTAGATGCATGTTGTTCATGACTTGTTCAATGTCCGTGGGTGCATAACCAACCGAAGATGGTACATGAGCCACAAACGCACGTTATGGACGATGAGGGAGGAGGCCGGGCCTACGATGAGGTCAGATATGGGCATGGCGGGGCAGACCACTGTGGGGCCTAGGTCCACAGTGGGTACTGTCCCCACTGATTTCCGCCACTGACAGCCCGCCACTGCCCGAAATGTCTACTGTCGCTGGCAGGCTGGCCACCGCCTCTCCCCCGTCCCTTTCCATCGTTATTTTTTCCTTTATTGTTACGGTTTGAACCCCGTTTTTACCATTATTAGAGCGATTACCCTGGCACCTTGAACCAAAATTTTGGGGCTCCAAATCTGTGGAAAATGAGTTGGTGGAGACGAGAGCGGTTCCGGCGGTGGTTGCTCTGAAAGATGCCTGTTTTGCCTTCCGCATTTCCTCGAGAATTAACCTCGAACGGGCCTCATAAAAGTGAGGCAACGGATTGCTTTGCTGAATGAACGTAGCAACACCATCATAGTGTTCATTCAACCCCGCAATCAACTGAAGGACCAACCTTTGATTTGTCACGGGCGAACCAACGTTGGATAGTTGTTCTGCAAGTACCTTTAATTCTTGATAATAGGCTGATATGTTGGAAAAGTCATCCAATATAACATTTGTAAATTGGTGTTCAAGATAAACGTCCCTAGAAACTTTGTTATGTTAAAAAATATTTTGTAACCTTTCCCATGCCTGTTGAGCCGTATAATTTGGTTCTAAGATGGTATGAAGAAGTTCATTCGAAATTGTGTCATAAATCCATTGAAGGACTATAACATCTAACTGAGACCATAGTTTCTTGTTCACCGTAGTGGTATCCGACGGTGACTCGGATGGGATGAGATGGCCAATTACCTCATAAGCGCGGTAGTGAATTTTGAACAATTCTGCTAAAGAGGTATACTGCCCTTTCTCTATTTCAAGAGTTATGGAGATAAAGTTCTTGATGTTATTAATGGCTAGAGCAGGATGAAATATTTGTTTTTTGGCCATTGGTCCACAAGAAATCAAACTAGAGAATGAAAGGAATATTTATTGATGTTTTGGGAGCGGAAAAACCCTTAGGGTTTCGGATAGAAGGTAGCCAAAGATGGGGGGTTTTAGATGGCAGCTAGGGTTTTGCTAGGTTGAAGAAGTGGTTTAGGGTTTTATTGGTAGGGTTGGTCGAAAAAATTAGGAGAAAGAGAGGAGAAAATCACGTAGAGGGAGTAAAGAATTAAGGCTAAGGATCTTAGACTCTTGATACCATATAGGAAAATAATTCCCTTCATCAATATTCTTCCAATGGTACAATATATATACAATCATATTATGCTTGATTAATAGAAGACTAATCTACCTTACCTAAAATATAAGATACTAGTTACAATTATCTTAATTACAATATATTACACTATCAATTATCATTAATGAAAAATAGAGGTAATTATGGGATTGCCCTATAATTACTCCAACACATCCTACTCCATGCATAATATTAAGCATAGTTAGATCTAGGACATGTTCTACGGCTCCAAATAAAATGTTTCTTTCGGCTCGACCAACAAATTGACGGATCCATATTAGAAGATCACACTTATTCTCAATCCGCTGACTCTAAATCCTGAATTCGCCTATGGGGAATTAAGCTAGTAGCTCAATCAAGTGCAAAAAGAAAGAAAACGTTTGGGAGAAGTTAAGGTAAATGAATCAAGTACCAGCTTACAAAACTAGCTAGGACAGTAGCCAAATTGCATCACCAGCATTTATGGAAAACCATCACATTTAGATTAGTTATATTTAACCTTCAATTAATTGAAATGTGCACTTTTAGTTTTTTTAGCTTGTGAATTTCACAAATTTTCCAGAATTATTAATTGTTCGACCAGTTAATTACTCATGTATTATGTTAAACTTGTATTTTTATTCTATATTTGAGAGTAATATAGTTCTAAAAATAGTCAAATATAACATGTTTTAACATATATATAAGTTATTTGTATGAGGGGATGAAGACGTGCATGGAGGCTTTGGCTTCGGGGACAGGAACGGGGGAGGCGTCTCACTCTTGGAGTTCGCTAAAACTTTTGGGATGGTGATAGTCAATTCGATATTTATGAAGAAGGAGGAGCACTTGGTGACTTTTCGTAGCTCGGTGGCTAAGACTCAAATAGACTTTTTGCTCCTTAGGAAAGTTGACAACGGTCTTTGTAAAGGCTGCAAGGTTATTCCGAATGAGTATCTTACAACCCGACATAATCTTTTGGTGATGAATTTGGAGATCAAGATGGAGAAGAAGAGGGTTGTGGATGACATGTTAAGAATCAAATGGAGGAGTTTGACAATGACTAGTGCAAAGAAGATGGGGGAGAGGTTGATGGCCAAGGGGGCTTAGGGAAGTAGTGGGGTCGTGATCAGTATGTGAGACAGGACGACCAGTTACATTCGAGAGGTAACTAGAGAAGTGCTAGGGGTTTCGCAGGGTAGCCTTGGTGGGCATCGAGGGGACTGGTGGCGGAATGGTAAAGTTCAAGAGAAGGTGGAAGCCAAAAAAGCGGCGTATACAAAATTGGTAGAAAGAGAGGATGAGGTGGAGAAATGGACGAATAGGGAATTGTATAAGATGGCGAGGAAAGAGGCAAATCTAGAGGTTACGGCAGCAAAACACGGGGGCTTTTGAATGCCTGTATGTGGAATTAAAGGAAAAAAATGGGGATAAGAAGTTGTACAGACTAGCCAAGGTGAGGGAGATGGGGGCCCATGGGTTGGATCACGTGAGGTGCATCAAGGACGAGGACGGAAAACTACTGGTGGAGGACGCGCATATTAGATTGAGGTGACAGTCTTACTTCCATGAACAAAAAAAGAGGTGAAGACATTGTGCTAGGAGATCTGGAGCAATTTGGAAGGTACCAGGATTTTGGGTATTGTAAAAGCATTAAGGTTGAGGAGGTTAAGAGTGTGTTCGCAGGATGCGCAGGGACGAGCAACCGGGCGTGATGAGATCCCAATTGAATGTTGGAAGAGTGCAGGCATGGCAGGTTTGGAGTGGCTGACTTTAGTTATTTAATGTCATTTTTAAGACGGCGAGAATGCCTGAAGAATAGAGGTGGAGTACAATGGTTCCTTTGTACAAGAACAAAGGTGATATCCAGAGTTGCAATAACTATAGGGGTATCAAGCTGTTAAGCCACACTATGAAAGTTTGGGAAGTCATGGAGATGAGGGTGAGAAGATGCGTGTCTATTTTCGAGAACCAGTTATGATTCATGCCGGGGCATTCAACTACATAAGCCATTCATCTTATTAGGAGGGTTGTGGAGCAGTATAGGGAGAGGAAGAGAAACTTACATATGGTTTTCATTGACCTTGAGAAGCCATACGACAAAGTCCCTAGAGAGGTTCTATGGAGATATTTAGAGATTAGAGGTGTACATGTGCCATACACTAAGGCGATCAAGGATATGTATGATGGAGCCAAGGCCAGGGTACGGACAGTAGGAGGAGACTCTGAGCATTTTCCAGTAGTGATGGGGCTGCAATAGGGATCAGCTCTAAGCTCATTCTTATTTTCCTTGGTGATGGATGGATTGACGCGACAAATCCAAGGGGAGGTGCCATGGTGTATGTTATTCGTAGATGATATAGTCCTAATTGATGAGACTCGCAGCGGAGTGAAAACTAAGCTGGAGGTTTGGAGACAGACTCTGGAATCTAAAGGGTTCAGGCTGAGTAAGACTAAGATAGAATACTTGGAGTGCAAGTTCAGTAACGGGTGCGACCATGAGACAGACGTATAGGTGAGGCTAGGTACTCAGGTCATTCCAAATAAAAGAAGCTTCAAGTACCTCAGGTCTATAATCTAAGGGAATGGAGAGATTGATGACGATGTCACACATCGTATTGGGACAAGGTGGATGAAATTGAGGCTCGCATCTGAAGTCTTGTGCTATAATAAGGTGCCACCAAAACTTAAAGGAAAGTTCTATAGGGTGGTAGTTAGACAGACTATGTTGTATGGGGCGGAGTGTTGGCGAGTCAAGACTTCGCATTTCCAAAAGATTAAAGTTACGGAGATGAGGATGATAAGATGGATGTGTGGGCATACAAGGAGGGATAAGATTTGAAATGATGATATCCGGGACAGAGTGGGAGTGGCCTCGGTGGAGGATAAGATGCCGGAAGTGAGGTTGAGATGTCTCAAGCTTTTGCATATGAGAGACACAAATACCCCAGTGAGGAGGTATGAGAGGTTGGCTATGGACGGGTTCATGAGGGGTAGAGGTAGGCCGAAGAAGTATTGGGGAGAGGTGATTAAACGAGATATGACGTAGGTAAAACTTACTAAGGACATGACCTTAGATAAGGGTTGTGGAGGAAACGAATTAAGGTAGAAGGGTAGTAGGTAGTCGAGCGTAGTCCTACTTACACTTACAAACTGGTAGTTGTAGTGTCATTATTGTAGGTCTGCTTAGCCTATCATACTAGTAGGCGCAATATTGCTTTATAGTCCCATGTCGTCTGATTTCTGCTGGTATGTGTTCTTTAGTGTACTTTGTTTATCTTATTTACCTGAGTTAGTTACTGCTTTTTTCCAGAATGCTTTAAAATTCTTGTCCGGGTCTGATCGTTTCTCTTGCTTTGCTTGTGTTTATGATTTGTCTTGAGCCGAGGGTCTTTCGGAAACAGTCGCTCTACCTACCAAGATAGAGGTAAAGTCTGCGTACACTCTACCCTCCCCAGACCCCACGTTGTGGGATTCCACTGTGTATGTTATTGTTGTTGTATATATATATATATATATATAAAGACCAAAAAACACATATATAACGAGGACAAAATCAGAATTTATTAGTAATGAAGGGACCAAAATGCTATTATACCATTATAAAAAGAAAAAGAAAACCTCAATAACCAGCCAAGTTAGCCAGCAAAATCTTCGTTTTTATACCTCTGTATCCTACATGCACTATCTGACTAAATCCCTAGGCGGCAATTTTGAATTATTGTCATTATTTGCTTGTCCCTCCTTAACTGTTGCAAATTAATTTCCAATGTATGGCCAATTGGCAATAAAATACGTTTAATAATTTGTTGATGTCTTCTTGTCTTTGGAGTACCAAGGCTTTAGAGAAGATAATGTCGTACCAAATACAGTATATGTAATTTTTTTTAATATAATCTACCGGCCCGAATATAAAGCAGATATATAAAGAATAATAAAATTCCATTTGACTTTGTATATATAGCTAGCATACCAGAGTGTGACCTTCATTAATGAGAGATAGTAGCAACTAGCTAGTACTCTTTCATCCAGATATCAATTATACTGTTTAATCAACTAACAAGTGGTTACAGTTGCGGAAAGCAAAAAAATTAGAACAATTTATTATCTTTTGAATCAAAGTAGTGATAAGTTAAGTATTACGAGTTTTTGGAAAGATATACCTAGAAGCGACGATTTGTAGTTTCATTATGGATAGAAGAATTCAGGTTGATGATTTGCATGACAAATCTTATGTTCAACCATCTTTTGATGGAACTATGGATTTGAATAAGAACGACAAGAAGGTGGCAATACTATAATTAACCTAGCTAATTGTTATATGTTTACCATTAATTAAGTATTTATATTTTGTATCCTAAATTAACATGGTGGGAAAAATTGGCAGGTAACAAAAACTTTGGTGACCAATGGTTGCGTGGATTATAAAGGATATATTGCGGACAAACAAACTACTGGAGGATGGAAGTCTTCACCATTCATCATAGGTCTCTTCTTCTCTTTTGTCATTTTTTTTCTGAGTTTAAGTTATATATATTTCTAGCATAAAAAGTTTCTTAAACTAAACATATATACATCAATGCACTTATGCTTAGTATAGAAGATATGTCTTTTTTTTGTTAAGGTTATCAATTATTGTTTATAGAGAATTACCCGCAATTGCTCTTTTAAGTGACCTAATACTAGTCTTGTCAATACATAAAACTTAAATTCTTTTGCTTTTAGTACTCAATATAAAGTAAGAAAACAAACACCTTTTGTTCTTTCATTTTACCTACCCTGTCCTAACCATGATCCCCATTTATCTCGTGGCGGAATAAAAAATTCTATAGAGAATTCAAAAACTAAATGTTAGAGTGCCTATATTGGGATTAGGAATATGAAGCAATTTTTGAGCTGTTTTTACCCCCTTCACTAGCTGGATTTTTTTTAATGTATCAAGGTGATTCAACAATTTATATACAAACGAAATTATATTTTATTTGTTTGTATAACAAAAAAAAATTCAACAAAGTAGACTCAATTGAACTCCCTTCAAACCATATAACTCTAGCAAAGAACTTAGTTCAATTTTTTTTAACTTTTTTTTTATTTGGCTTGAGCAGTGAATGAAGTGGCAGAGAGATTGGCATTCTTTGCCGTAGCTGTAAGTATGGTGACATATTTGGTGTCTGAGATGCATCAATCACTGCCAGATGCTGCAACTCATGTCAATGATTGGATTGGAGCTGCCTATGTTTTGACACTTCTTGGAGCTTTTCTAGCTGATGCTTACTTTGGTCGCTTCTTAACCATCACCATTTTCTCTTGTATCTACTTTGTGGTAAGAAATCACTCCTTTAGTTTTATTTTCGTTTCAATTTTCCATAATGCTTATGATATGCATATAATCATAAATAATCAGTTTATAATTTATGTATATTGTCAGAAAAAGTAAATTCGATCGGTCGGTTATGTAAGAAGTATGAAGGAATTCTTACCCAAATAGCCGGTTAGATTCACTCGTTACTTTTTCTAAGTGATATACATAGATTATATACATATTATACATTGCTTAATATTTGCCGACTATTTTTAAAGTAAGTGATTGAATGGATGACTATTTCGGTTAATTCATCACAGATTAAACGAATATATAACTAGTACATCCCATTGCTCATGTACCTGATTAATTACTAGCAAGAGGCACCACCATTTATCAGTTAAAACTAAAAATTGACTAGAACGAGTTAGTGCCTAAAAATCCGAGAACAAGATCAATTGAGTGATAATGAAGGGATTGTTATGCAGAGTCTCTGCAGTAGAGATACTTTAAGAGCAATTTTTTTTAAGAAAGTTAAATTATCGTATTGCTAACACGTGTATCCGTATTTCACATTCTATCTTGCATAGTATAATGCATATGTAATATATTTTTGCATATCTTATGCGAGTATATAAGCAACGTTTCATAGTTTAACAAGGTCAATCAAATGTTGTGTTCCCTATGTTTTAATTTATATGACATGCTTTTGTTTTTAGTATATTTCAAGAAGAATGATGCACTTTTAAATTTGGAAAGAATTACATAAATTTTTGAAATATTTCTTAGTGAGAAGCTTTTATAACCACATATTATTGCACATGTTTAAGATCACATTTTTTAAAAGTTAATTTTATAGCTAGACAAATGCTATGATATGTTTTTACAATTCAAAAGTCTTTCATTTATTTTTTTAACTCCATAATAATTCAAACTATATCACATAAACTGAAATCAAAGACGTATAAGTTATGCATGCAATAGTTATTTGTGTGACCAACCAAATTATAATGTATGAAGTCTGCGAAATTTATGCTGGGATCATTTTTGTTACTACAGAAAGGTAACGACCCCTCAAAGTAGTCATAAATGCATGATATATAATTTTCACTCGTTGATTTTAAAATTTTGAATCCATCTCTGATCAGGGAATGATATTGTTAACACTATCAGCATCAATAGACAGCTTAAGACCACCTCAATGCACAAAGAGGCCATGCACTCCATCAAAAAATAGCCAAACATATTTTCTCTATGGAGCACTCTATCTCATAGCACTCGGGACAGGTGGCATCAAACCATGTGTCTCAACATTTGGAGCTGACCAATTTGATGAAGCTGATTCAAAAGAATCACAAAAAAAATATGCATTCTTTAATTGGTTCTTTTTTGCAATTAACATGGGTGCACTATTGGGAATTACCCTTTTAGTTTATGTGCAACAAGAAAAAGGATGGATTTGGGGTTTTGCTGTGCCTACAGCAACTATGTTTGCATCAATTGTTATATTAATTGCTGGATTTACTAAATATAGGTATCAAAAACCTATGGGAAGTGCTTTCACTAGATTTATTCAAGTTATTATGGTTTCAATTAGAAATCATTTTAGAGGTGTGGTGGTGGGAAATGAAAGTGAACTATATGAGATGAAGACCAAAGAATCTGATATTTTTGGTGCTCGAAAGCTTCCTCATACTAAGCAATACAGGTTGGTGTTAATTCCTTCATTTTTACTTTTCCCCTTTACACACAAAAAAAATTGTTGTTTTTTTAATATACTAGTATATACAAAAAAACGAATAGCTACGAAATTCATCGCTAATCTGTGGCTAAATAACTTGTAGCTAACAAGACTATTTTGATCATTTATAACTAGTCCGTTGTTAAATAGGAAACCGGCGGATTTTTGTTGCATAGCAACATAATTAATCTGTTGCTAAATTCAGTTTTTTGTGTTGCTATTAATGTCAACAAATTACTTTTAATATATATGGTCTTTGTCTTTAACACTTGCCTAAAATATTAGTAATAGTATTTATTTAAACATAAAAAGTATTGATCAAATATTGATTTTAATTTTGGTTAATTTGAAAATCTCAGTCAAAGAATTAAAGGGAAAATGAACGAAAGAACGGACGTATTTATTTTTCCCACGGAAATGAAAGTATTAATTAAATGGATACATTTTTACATGCAAGTTCTAGAAACTATTAAACTTTACTTTTAAAAAGGAAGAAAAAGAACCTCCAATTTGAAGCAAATGGTCGAATTTAGTTAACAATTTTCTAATTCTATATAAAAGTCATGTTGTATATTCTTTGAGGATGACTCATATTTTCACAATATATGCACTAAAAATGTAGTTCTTTCATACACAATCGGTGTAGTTTAACCTATGAATATGATTATATCATTTTATCAGGTTATCAATTACTAATGTTTATCATAAAAATTTATATGGTAAGTTTAATATTCACATATTATCACAAATTTTGTTGAACATTGCAGATTTTTGGATAAAGCAGCAGTAGTAACGGACCCTGAAATCTTAACCAACAATAAATGGAGATTATGCACAGTGACACAAGTTGAAGAGTTCAAATCCTTCATTAGAATCCTTCCAATTTGGGCCTCTACAATAGCACTTTCAATTTCATTTGCTCAACTCTCAACTTTTTTCCTCACTCAAGCCAACATAATGGACCGAAATATCGGCTCACATTTCACTATCCCGGCTGGATCGGTACCGGTTTTTGCGGCCCTCAACGGACTCCTCCTTGTCCCGATATACGAAAAATACATCGTCCCTTATCTCCGCTCCAAAACCGGATACCAACGTGGAATCACGTCGTTGCAAAGAATTGGGGTCGGATTATTCGTGTCCGTTTTCGCCCTGATGTCCTCCGCATTGGTCGAGAGAATGAGACGTTCACACTCTGACCCTAAAAGCTTGAGCGTATTTTGGTTATTTCCGCAATTTTTCCTCATTGGTACGGCTGAGGTTTTCTCATATGTAGGTCAATTGGAGTTTTTTTATGACGAAGCAACAGACGGTACGAGGAGTATAAGCAGTGCATTATTTTTAAGTGAAATAGGAATTGGGAGTTGGTTAAGTTCTGCCATAGTGAAAATTGTGGAAAGTGCCACTGGTGGTGTTGAGGAAGGGTGGATTAGGAATAATCTTAATAAAAGTAAACTTGATTATTTTTATTGGATATTAACAGGGATAAATGGAGTGAATTTATTGGTATATCTAGTGGTTGCATTGAGGTACAAGGGAAAAAATTATGAAGGAGGAACAATTCAAGATGAGTCTATTTTAATTGAACTTGATGGTCAGTTCTGATACTGAATTTCATAATATGGCCTCTTGAATAAGGTTTTCAAGATAAAAAGACAAAAGCTAGTAAGAAAGTAAACAACTTATTATTTCAGTTTAAAGCACATGTAGCTATTTGTCGTTATACCCTTCATTTTTTCCTTCTTATTTCTGAATATTCACAGATGTTATATATGATCAAGCTTTGAAACTTGTTTTATTGGTGTATTTAGTCTAATCCCGTTGTTTGCATTTCGAAATCAATTCGACTAATTTTCAGAGTTAAATTTGATTAAATTCATTCAAAATTTTAATGTTAAAATTTAGCTATTGGAAAATTGTACGAAAAATACTGTAAGTCGCAATTCTTCTCATATCAATATGATAAAAGAATCTTGACATATTTAAGAACTTATATTCATTCAAATATATATTTTTACCATATTGATAATCCGTTATTTCAATACATTATGGAGCAATATGTAACCGTCCAAACAAGATTTTAAAATAAATTACAATTTGTTCTCGTATATATCATTATGGAATGATATGTAACAACCATTCATACTGATACAATATTGAATGCGGAAGTAACAGCAAAAAAGTAAAGATAGAAGGTAGACACAAGAGATAGAATTAAAAGCAACCAAAACCTATATTAAAGCTTATAACCTCAATTGGTTAACTAAACAAAAGCACCTAAACCTATTAGGAAGACCTTAAGGAAATTAGATTCCAAAAAACTCACCTTTCCAAAAAAAAGGTTCAATCACAAGCTTGTACAATCCTTGTGATGTTTGGAGTTCACGGGTTGACTCCTCATAAACGACCTTGATGAAAGGAATTTGTCCTCAAATTTAAGAGGTCACCTACACACATCCAACAAGAAGCCAATATGTCACCACTAAAAGAATCATTAGCACTAAAGAGATCCTTGAGGATCATCTCACAATGAAAATCATCATAAGCAAATAAATAGTAGATAAAAGTGTCCCTTAAGGCAAATTCAAGTGCAAAATCCTTATTGGACATATATGCCTCATTACATTCACAAGAGACCTCACAAGATAACAATTTGGTACGAAAGATATCTACCAATGTCATACCACTAATATAGCTGCCAACAAAATAACTCACAACATCAAAGCCTTGTTCATTTATCGACATAGGACTACTCAAAGATGACACTACACTCTTAGCACCAAGATAGATTTCCTCACTAGCATTATTATTAGGGAATGAATCATATTCGGAGGGTTCACTTGAATTAAGCCATGCATGAATATCATCATTATAGATAGGTGGAGAATCATACAAAGGCTCACAATTAGAGGGAGAAGGATCAATAGTATGGTTCCTTAAGTAGGCAAGTAAGTCAACTCACTCCTCAACTAGAGATGCATTCTCCTTAGGGCACGTTAAGACCATTATCAAGATAATCCACCCCTACACGTGAAATATAATTCCTCAACAATAGACTTTCGTCAACGGGAAGATGGTCAACATTCCATAGTGGATTTTCATAGATCTTGTAGCTCCTAAAAGTAGATACAGTATCAACATCACATTCCACACCACTAACCATATTACTAGAAATGATCTCATCATCATCAAATAAGGCATCATACCTAAAGAGAGAATAGTCACTAGGCGTGGAATATTCAAAGCGTGTGTTATTACTCTCAATTAGACAAGGATCATTTTTTCAAAGGGTTTTCTTGCACGTGATCTCTATGAGCAAAACAAGTAGTAGAGTTTTCAACAAGAGATATGTTCAAAGAGTCACTTATTTTCAAATCAAACATTTCACTAGTTGGAAGCAAATTAAGCTCAATGCAAGGTAAACTACCTCTCATACTCAAATAGACATCAAAATCATTCAAAATAGTATGAGTATTAGGATAAGATGTTTTACCTCGATATTCATTCAAAGGGCCCTCTTTACCTTGAGCTATCAATAGTAAGCTCACTTGACCAATTGACAAAAAGGTATTGACCTTTATTCTTTATTTCATGTATGAAAGCTCTTCACATGAATATTCCTTCATCAATTCACTTCTTGGGTACCTACAAAAGATTATTTACGACAAGATAAAAAAGTAAAAGGGTTAGATGGATGTTGTGGCAACTCTCTCACTTCACTCCACACAATCTCACCATTTTCCACTCTTGAGTTGCCACTTGAGCTCCCTTACTCCTCTTTATCTTTTATCTCTCAAATTCACTAGACCTCTTGGTTCCACAAGGAGCATTTTTCTTTCTCACTATACAATTTGGTACGACAAGCTCCCCTTCTTGAGGAAAGGTCATACATGTCAAAATATTTCCCGCTAAACCACATGACACGGTAATATCCCATTCGTGTGCCCTAGCATTGGCGTCACTCTCTTCACCATTCCCAAAGTTATCATCTTCTTGGTCATCTTCTTCTTGAGCACCATCATACTCCTCTTCATCAACATCATCGGTACAAGGACTTTCAACTCTCACAATGAATACCCTCCGATTGGGACATTCACTCATTCTATGACCATATCCTTGACATTTCAAATATTGGAGAGGTTTAGTGTTTGTACCTCCTTCTTTTGGTGCATTCTTAGGATTCTTCTTCTCAATTTGATTGTTCTTTTCAAAGGGCTTCTTGAATTCTTGCATGATACCCTTGTTCTTTTACCAAGTGTAATTCTCCTTCCTTGTTCTTGTTCCACTAAGTTGAGAACTTTTTGGATTTAAATGCCTCGTCTTCTTTGAGCCACTTTTCAATCTCAACCGCCGCATTAGCGATTTTGGCTATGTTTCGGTAGTTGTGGAGCCTCTATTGAGAAGTAATTTATCTATTCAATCCAACTCGACATCGATTCATGGCATTCACACCTCCCCTTCATCAAAGTCAATTCTAATCTTCATATGTTGGAACTCATCATAGTACTCTTCGACACTCTTAAGGTCTTGTTTCAAGGTGTAGACCTTCTTGAGTTGTTCTTGCTTATATCGATCGATAACGTAGTTCAACGCTTCAAAAAATATGAGTAGGACCAAGTCTATGAGCTCTCCTAAATTTCACTTGGGTCTCCCACCAAGTTGAGGTGAACCCCTCAACTTGTGTAATGGCATAAGAAGCCTTTCTCACTTCGGAGATGTCACCGGTTAGGAAGACCTGATCACATTGCATCACCCGATTAAGAAACATATCGGGGTCACTACCTCCCTTGAAGAATGGAATAGTGACCTTAATGGAGTTGAGACTCCCGTCCCAACCTCTAATATTCCCATGATGCCCATAATGGTATTCACCATACTCATCGCCTTGTTAGTCATGACCTTGGTAACTATCACGGTCTTAATACCCTCCCTATCTTCCCACTTGAGGAATAAGGTCATTCCTCCCTCCTCTTCCTCAATGTGGACCTTGGACATATATTCGTTTTCCCTTAACTTGATTGTCTTATTGATTATATAAACCTCCTATCTCTTCTTGATATTCATCACTCAATGATTGTACATTCCGGAGTGGTTGACGGGTATTTAGAAGGTTTTGGTGGGGTAAAGGATCATTTGATGGTGGTTCAGTTGGGTTTTCATCTCGTTGAGGTGTTGGTGTAGTATTTTATGGAGTGGGGTTGTACATTAGGTGAAGGGTTCCAGGTGATAAGGTAGGTGAGGTGTCGCGAGGCAAACCACTTTGTGGCGCCTTGATAGTAAGCTTGAAGAGAAGAGGATACGTCTCCACTTCTCCCTTCAATTGTCCCTACCCTAATTTCCATACTCCATCTGACTAGTAATAGAAGCCAACACGTTCATCACATTGACAAGTGTAGGTTGCCCGGTGGAAACTTGTGTTTCATCTCCCGTTGTCATTGTTCCTGTTAACACTCAACAAAACAAGCAAACATGTTAAGTTAGTGTAAATAATCTCACAATCACTCAAGTATGCGCACATTTGAATTCCTCACAAATTGTATCGATCGTTGGTTGTACCTTATTTAGTTCGGTGACTCACAAAGGTTCTAATTGCTACTTTTGGTTGGAATGGATTCTTATTCAATCGAGGAATGGACGACTCAATTCAAACTAATGGACTTGAATTAAGAAGTTGTAAACGAGTTTACAATGAGAAAATATTGAAAATAATTGGAAAATATGCTTTTATAGTAAATTCTATCAGAATAAATATTTTCTCAACTTAAATACCTAGAATACAGTGCAAAAGTTAATTGGCACGAAAGAAATGAGACGCTCAAGAACTAATCAACCTCTTAGTAAGATCGATTGCAAGATTTAATTAGTTTATAGGATCAAAGAAAAGGAAAAGGAAGTGAAAGAAAATGAAAATTTGAGTCAAAACTTAATATGTTCAACATGTGGAGCAATAGTGGTTCGCAAGTCACGCCTCCGACACGAGAAACACATGATGAACACCAAAATCTTGCAAAGTTTCTGTCACCATTTGCGACAGATTTGCAATTTGCAGTTCTAACCTGCGTTTCGCAGGAGGCACCCGCATGTCGTGTCGTACAATTAAATTTTTTGATGTTGATTTCTTATAGGGATCCGTGTTTTTGTCCCTTTTCTGAATTTTTTTGAATCTTCTAATCACTTGGGCCCACTTTTGTTAGACATTTTAGCTATTAATTTGGGCCAAATAACACTTTCCACCAAATATTGAAATTCGAAGATCAAACTGTACTTTTTTCAATCTTCTTCCTCGTGAATATTTGAAGATCCTCCGGAACACTTTGAATATTCAAAAAACTTTAGATCCTCGAATCAACTTCAATTCCTTCCAAATTTCATATTCTATGCCCTTATCACTAGGAGAACAAAGTACGATATATTTGAAGCTTCAATCTCCACTAAAACCTCAAGACCCAAAAGCTTGTTCATCAAGCTTCAAGCTCCAACAATGGTGATCGACTCAAATGACTTCAAATGATTCAAAATTTTGGATTTAGACTCTATTAACACTAGAAAACTCAAATATAGTGTTAGAAATAACAAAACAACAAGGAATCGAAACTAAAATTTGGATATTTTTTTGTAAGGACTTTTTTCTTTTGTAACAAATCCAAGACTAGATTTGTAGGAATCAATTGGTACAATATTGAATGCGAAAAATAACAAGAAAGATAGAAGGTAGACACAACAAATAGAATCAAAAGCAACCAAAAGCTATAGTAAAGCTTAACACCCCAATTGATTTTCTTGACGTTGTTTGTTAGATTATATCCTACTAGCGTCTTGCTTTTTGGAGATTTTTTTCACTTTCTATGTTTAGTTTTTCATTCTCTCTATTGAACATCATTTCCCACAATGGAAGGAGAATTACTAAAAAATGATTTCCTAGTTTCCATAATTATTTAGTTGGTGATTTTGTCTTTCGAAAATTAAAAGCCAAAGTTATTAGTAGGCACGCAACAGTTGACAAAGAGGAAATGAATAATTTTGTTCAATATCACTTTCTAATCACTACTGACACTTTAGTTTATGTTTAACCTACAATTGATGTAATGTTCTGCACCAAATAAAAGCAGTGAAGACAAATATATCATCAAAGCATGAGTCTAATCTAATTAAGTTAAGCATTAAGTTCTACGAAATCACTCTATCAAATAAACATATAGAAAAGAATCATGTATGGTCTGAAAATCATGCTATATGTACTAGTTTCTAATATTCTTTTCAGAAAACATTGGGACAACAACTAAAAATTCATGTAGTAATAAATAATTCTCCTCCTGCCGCATTTTACATGACAATATATGACTTGATATGAAATTTAAGATGTTAAATATGACTTATGCAATCCTTAGCTTTTGTTTCAAAAACAATGACGAGTTTGCACTATTAGAGTCAACTCAATCAATTTTCTATCTGAATTTGGACATTGATTCCTATATCTTAGAAAAAAACCATTAAAATTAGCATATTTTCCAAAGTAAAAATATTTTTATTTTTTCAATGTTTTGAAAAATCTCCTTATTAACTCATTTTCTTCTAATTTTAGAAAAATGACTTCCCTACCTAGAAGAAATATATTTTTGGAAACTCTTTTTCAATCATCTCCAGCCCACTCCCACTCTTGATTCTACACCCCCTCCTACCCTCCGGCCCGACACCTAGTTCACTACTAAAAAACCACAAAATGTCGATTAACATATTTTGTAACTAAACATCAAAATTCATCGCTAATTTTATTTAGCAACGGATTCTTAGAAATATTGTTAGCTACAAACTATTTGCGAGGAAGTTTATAGCTAATTCTATTTTTTTTTATAGTGTGTAAGAATCGGGGTCGAAGGTTCTAGCGAATCGAGGGGGAGTCAAGGCCTAGGGTTAGGATTTTCTCCTTTTTTTTTTGTTCTCACCAAATAAAATCGTTAGGTAATGGCCTTTCTTCTGTTACTTGAATGACCTTTTTCTAGTTTAAATATATATTTGTTTCTCCTTCTCTTACAGGTCAAAGCTAGTACCTGATGCTAACTGTTGTAAGACAACTCTTTCTGTTTCTAAATTCCATCACTACATTGCCGAATGCCCTAATCGTGGGTTCGAGCCTCATGGCTCTGCCTACTTTTTAAAACAAAACTGTCTGGCCTTGCGTTATTCGGTATTCATATGATTTATTACGGAAACGTCTAAAAAAATGAGGACTTTGTTTAGATGACCCCATTTTGTGAGATTTTTTTGCATTATGCTTAATTAATCTGATTTGACTACTGTTTTAAAAAATATATATGATGTGGTTAGAATGATTTGTTCTGTTTTTTTAATACTTTAAAATATACAGATAGACTCATAATTTAAATTTTATAGATTCAATCATTAAGAAAATAAAAAATGAGGAGAGTTTTAACCTATTACCACCATATATATGGTTGTCAATTTGACAGAATTTTACACATAAATTTATGTTTGTCTAAATACTGAATTTATATGCAATCGGTGCGACAACGATGCGTCTCCTCTGTTAAAATATCAACACTGCTTACAAAAGATTCCGCATATGCCACCACCAAAACACAAGTTGGAAGAGAAGGGACTGAAAAGGGAAAAAAATATGAAAATTGCTCACAGTCGGATGGTAGACAGTAAACTCTCCACGAATGCCAAAATGGCGGGTAGTAGCTATTATTGGGGTGCCTATCCAACGCTGCCAAAACAACAGCTTCTCCAATCACTGGATGCCAATCAACGATTGAGATTTTGGGTCCCTACAGCGGCAAAAAAATTAAAAGCTACAAGTACCTAAACTAAAGATTATTGTTAAATATACATGATATGTTAAATATACATTATATACACTTACCAAAATAAGTGTATATCAAGTGGGTATTCTCGGTTTAGCCGTGTAAGGCCTTGTAAATATTTAAGGTAAATATTGTATTAATTAGTCTTGTACACTTACCATAATTATAGGAGTCTTATACTACTAGAATAGGGTATTGGGATTAGAATATGAATATGTTTTGTATTATGAAAATATGTAAATTGTATATATTCTCTTTCATTAATGAAAATAATCAAGGGATTATTTCTTTTATGGTATCAGAAGTCTAGGTCATAAATTCCTCTCCCCAAATTCCTTCATATTTCCGTCAACTTGCCTCGTTTTCCGAGTCCGCTCTTCTCGGAATTCGTGTCGACGGTCCCTCTCTTCCCAATCCCTACATCAAGGCTTGCGTTGCTAGTATGGCTAAGAACATGTTTCACCCCTCCTTTACTGTTTCTAACATCAAGATTCACATCCCTATCATTCTTGAAATAGAAAACGTCCAATACGCGACATGGGCTGAATTGTTCAAAGTTCACGCACACTCGCATCAAGTCCTCCGTCATATTATCCCCGCGGCTCCTACGGATACAGAGGTGCCCAAACCCGATGATGATCCTAAGTTATGGACAACTCTTAATGCTACTGTTCTACAGTGGATTTACTCCACTATTTCTACCGACCTCTTGCAAACGATTATTGATCCTGACGCTATGGCGAAAGCTACTTGGGATAGAATACGTGATATATTCCAAGGTAATCAAAATTTTAGAGTTGTTACCCTTGAGCAGGAATTCTCCCACGTCAACATGGAAGATTTCCCGAACGTTTCAGCTTATTGCAAAAGGTTGAAGGATTGGCTGACCAACTACGCAACGTTGGCGCGCCAGTTTCGAATGATCGTTTGGTCATACAAATGGTTGCATGCCTATAATGGCATTGACACCCTTCTTCGTCAAAGCAACCCTCTTCCATAATTTTATAAGGTCGTTCTATGATCACGCTCGAAGAAACTGGCTTGGCCAAAAAGGCGGCTACCAGTGCTAGTCCCGTAGTCCTGATGACGTCCTCCATAAATTCTTATGGTTTTGTTGATAATTCGGGCAAAACCGTGCTCACGGTGGCGGCAAAAATTATCAAAAAAATAATGGCAAAAACCGCGGGGGCAAACGCGGCAGTTCCGGCAGTGGTGGCGGTGGCCAAAATAATGGCAGTGGGCCCCGTCCCGACAGCAGTGGACCACCGTCCCACTGGTCCTAGCCATGGGTCCCTTGGCAGTGGCCCAACAGCCCCTACGATCCAGCAGTTCCAATGCCTGGAAATTGGGCTAGTCAACAGTTTCTCGGCCCAATCAATACTGGCCCAGTGGATTTTGCCCCAGTTCTGGGCTGGGGCAGCAAGCCGGTGTGCTTGGGCCCCAGCCTCCTCAGGCCCATCATGCAGCGGTTCCCACCCAGACCGACATTGAGGCTGCAATGCACACTCTTGGATTAAATCCGCCAGACGAAAATTGGCATATGGACACCGGTGCAACCTCTCACATAACATCCGATCAAGGTACTCTCTCGTCTTATTCCAATTTGAACAACAGTCGTGGCATAATTGTTGGTAATGGTAATTCAATTCCGATTCGTGGTTATGGTCATAAAACTTTTTCTCCACCCCATTCTCCTCTTATCTTGAAAAATACCCTTCATGCTCCTAAATTGATTAAAAATTTGGTGTATGTTCTTAAATTCACCACTGATAATTTTGTTTCTGTTGAATTTGATCCGTTTGGGTTTTCTGTGAAGGATTTCAAGATGGGGAGTCCTTTTATGATGTGTGATAGTAGGGGAGATCTTTATCCTATCACGCCATATTTCGGTCTCTTGAGTCAAGCCTTGCCATCAACTTTTGCAGCCCTTGTTCCTTCCTTGTGGCATGCTTGTCTAGGTCATCCGGGGTCGTCTATTTTGTCTTCCTTAGATAAAAATAATTTTATTTCTTGTAAGGGTACGCCTAGTACTCTGAATTGTCAATCTTGTTCTTTAGGAAAAATTGCTAAGTTGCCATTTGTAGACTCTAATTCTCATACTTTAGTTCCATTTGATATTATTCATAGTGATTTATGGACATTTCCTGTTCTCGGTTCTTTGAGTCATCGTTACTATGTTCTATTTTTGGATGATTATTCTAATTTTTATGGACTTTTTCGATAGCGAAAAAATCTCAAGTTTTTTCAACTTTCTAAAAAATTTAGAGCATTCTTTAGAACCCAATTCGAACGGGAAATAAAAAATATTCAATGTGATAATGACAAAGAATATGTTAATGGGGGTGTTTCAGGAGTTTTGTGCTAATAATGGGATCAATTTTTATTTTTCTTGTCCTCATACGTCTTCACAAAATGGGAAAGTCGAACGCAAAATTCGTTCCATTAATAACATTGTCCGAACTTTATTGATTCATGCTTCTGTACCCCTTTCATTTTGGCATCATGCTCTACAAATGGCTACATATCTTCTTAACATTCTTTCTACCAAAGGTTTGACATATTCGTCCCCTCTTCAAATTTTATATAATAAGACTCATTCGTATTCACATCTTAGGGTCTTTGGGTGCTTATGTTATCCGTTGTTTCCGTCCACTACAATTAACAAACTTCAGGCCCGTTCTACCCCGTTTGTATTTTTGGGTTTATAAATGTTTTGATTTATCGTCTAATAAAATCATCATTAGTCGCCATGTTATTTTTTATGAGTCCCAATTTCCGTTTGCTAAAGTGAGTAGTCCCGTGCCTAGTTGGTATAATTTTTTTGGATGACGATGTCTCCCCATATATTATCCACCATTTATCGGACATATCCCGCACCCCAAATCCGCCAGCGGGCCCACTGCCCACTGGTTCTACAGTTTCGATTCCACCCCCGATTTCTAGTTCTGGACTTGGGCCCGGTTCTACCCCAGTTTCCATAACTGGGCCAGTTGCTTAGCCCAATCCATAATCTGGGCCAGTCTCGGCGTTAGGCTCTATTTTAGGTTCCAGGTCGAGGCCAGCAGGTCCACTGCCTGCTGGCCAGTCCATCCCGTGTCCCGCAATTTCCCGAAATTCACCCAATTCTTCCTCGAGTCATAGATCGGTCACTCGTAGTCAACGGGGTATTGTTAAACCTAAACGATTTTTTAATCTACATTCTAGTGTTCTTAAATCACCCATGCCTCGTAATCATGTGTCTGCTTTAAGTGATCCGAATTGGAAAATTGCTATGACTGACGAATATAATGCTCTTATTGATGATAAGATGTGGGAGTTGGTGCCCCATCCATCTGGTGTTAATATTATTCGGTCTATGTGGATTTTTGCTCATAAAGACAATTCTGACGGTTCTTTTGCAAGGCATAAGGCTCGTCTTGTAGGTGATGGTAAGACTCAACAGGTTGGTGTGGATTGTGGTGAGACATGCAAAGTGATTAATTCAAATCCAATTGAACCTTCGATAATATTAGTAAAAAGAAAGTACCATAATATCAATAGCAAGATAAATAATCATATTGAAGTAACAAAGACAGAGAGAATAATTCTTATTCAATATTTCGAGTCGTAAGAAGGGAAACAATGACGATGAACAAAGAGAGTTTGCTGAAAAAAATTATAATAATGTGAATGATCAGATGATTCCACGAGTTTGGGAGAAGGGGTACTTATAGGATAATCTAATTGTAACAGCTTCGTGAATTTTTCTTGTACATTACAGATGTGTTACGGAGTGAAATTGATTCCTTGAGTGGTTTTATTCCACTTGTCAAATATATATACAAAGATATAATGCTAGACTTAAGGATGACTTATTCTAACTATCCTAAAATATAAAATACTAATTTACAATCTTCCTAACTAATATGATTACAATCATAAATGAAAGATATTACACTATTCTTGATTAGTGGTGATTGGAGATAATTATGAGATTGCCCCATAATTATTCTTACAGTCCCCAGCAGTCTTAGCGGGAGGTTCTCATATGCTGAGACTGTCTCTGAAATCATTAAAAAGTACGTGCGGAAGACCTTTTATGAAGATGTTTGCAATATAATATCGGGACGGTACATGGAGAACACGGATTTATCCACCGTCAACCTTTTCTCGGACAAATAATATATCCATTTCAATGTATTTTATGCGTTGATGCTGAACACGATTACCGGATAAGTATATCACACTCACATTATCACAATAAACCACGGTTGCCTTTTCAATCGGACAATGGAGCTCTAAGAGAAGATTACAGAGCCAACATGATTCAACAACCACATTGGCTACCCCTCGGTATTCTGCCTCAGCGCTCGACTGAGACAATATTGGTTGTCGTTTGGATGACCATGAAATCAGATTATCTCCCAAAAACACCCAATAATCAAAGGTGGAACGACGTGTTTACGGGCAACCACCCCAATCCGCATCTGTATAAGAGGAGAGATTCGAGATGGAGGATTTATATAAACGCAGTCCAAAATGAATAGTACCCTTGATGTACCGTAGAATCCTCTTGAGAGCCCCCATATGTTCCTCTTTCGGATCATGCATATGTAAATACACTTGCTGAACGGCATAGAAAATATTAGGTCTCATAAAAGTGAGGTACTACAATGCCTCTGCGAGACTGCAGTAGTGTGTTGGATTATTGTATGGAGTCCCTGCAGCGGTACTCAATTTGGATTTTGTATCCATCGGAGTGTGTGATGGTTTGCAGGATGACATACTAACTTTTTCAATGATCTCCTCGACATATTTCTTTTGACTAAAAAATAGATCACTTGCATATTGAGTTACAACAATGCTCAAAAAATAATTTAAAGGACCCAAATCCTTCATCGCAAATTCTGTTGCAAGAAGGGACATAATAGACCAACGAAGTGATGTAGATGAGGCAGTGAGAATGATGTCATCTACATATAGAAGGATATACGACATGTCACTTCCCTTCTTATAAATTAATAATGCTTGATCAAACTTGTTGTGTAAGAAACCAAGTATGAATACAAAACTGGCAAACCTGTTATACCATGCCCGTGGAGCCTATTTTAAGCCATATAAGGACTTTTTCAGCAGGCAAACATAATCCGGATGAGTAGAGTCTAAAAAACCCAATGGCTGGTACATGTAAATTGTCTCATGTAGATGGCCATGCAAGAATGCATTTTTGACATCTCACTAATGAATGGTCCAAGATTTTGATAGTGCCAAGCTAAGAACAGTTGGGATAGTTGTTGGCTTAACCACCGGACTGAAAGTTTCACCACAATCCACTCCAACCTGCTGAGACTTGCCATCACTAACAAGATGAGCTTTGTATCTTGCAAATGAGCCATCATAATTTTTTTTATGGCAGAAAACCCACATAAACCTAATAATGTTCACATTAGATGGACGAAACACTAATTTCCATGTCTTATTTTTAATAAGAGCACTAATTTCGTCTAACATAATAGCTTTCCAATTCGGGTCTGATAGGGCTGTTTTGGGATTTTTTGGTAGAGGAGATGGTTGAACCGAAGATAGTAAGTTAAACTGATGTTTGGGATGAAAACTCCCGTGCATGGCATAGGTTTCAATGGTCCAAGGCTGTACCATCACCGGTTGTGTAGTAGGGGTCTCGCGTATGACATTGGAAATTATCGGGTTACTGGGATGGGTTAAGGCACGGTGTATTGGGCTTGCTTGGTTTACGGGGGTTGGCTTCCACGAAAAATGGACTGGGCCGAGACTATCTGTAACAAGGCTATGGTCGCCGAACCGTGGATCGGTCCAGTCCCATTGTGGTTGGGCCGGGATATTTTGGGGGTTTCGTTGGGTCAGTCCCACTTGTTTTTGGGTATTACCGTGGTGGTGTAAAATGAGATATATTCTGTTTTCCAAAACATCATATGAAGGTGAGGATGCCACATAAAACTTAACAAATGGGAATATAGACTCATCAAAAACTACATGACGAGAGATAATTATTTTCCCGTTCGTCATATCATAACATTTACATCCCCTATGATTTTGTAGGTATCCCAAAAGCACACAAAGAGTCGAACGAGCCTTCAACTTGTTAATGGTAGTGAACGGAAACAAAAGGATAACATAAATACCCAAACACCCTTAAATGTGTAAAAGATGGGAGACGGTGATACAACATTTGTGTAGGGGACACACTGAAAAGCAGTTTACTTGGAAGAATATTTAAATGATATGTGGTCATTTGAAGTGCATGGTTCCAAAAAATTGGTAGTGTGGATGAATGCACAAGGAAAGTGCAAATAATATTGTTAATTGTTTGAATTTTTCTTTCGGCTTTTCCATTTTGTGGTGATGTATGTGGACACGAAAGACGCAAAGACATCCCATTTTGGTGACAAAAATCATTAAATTGGGCATTTATGAATCCCCTCATTGTCACATTGAAAACATGTAATGGATTTGTCAAATTGAGTTTTGATAAAAACACTTAGTTGTTTAAAAATGGTGTAGGTTTGTGATTTATGTCCTAAGGGAAAACTCCACAAAAAATTCAAATAATCATCTAGAATTAGCATATAGTATTTATGACCGGCAGAACCCAAAACTGGTAATGTCCACAAATCACAATGCAAAAGATCAAATGGCATAAAGGTATGAGAAGTAGATGATGCAAAAGGAAGCTTAACATGTTTACCAAACACACAAGATACAATATTGGCAAACAGAAGAGTCCAAAAGTTTGTTACAAGAAAATAAATTATTCTTCCTAAGATTATCGAAAATTGGTGCTCCTGGGTGTCCCAACCGATTGTGCCATATAATAAGAGAAATGACTGCAAAGGTTGATGGTTTGGTCATGCGATTGTTGAAAACAGTGGTGATGGAATACAAGTTCCCCGTGCTATTACATCTCATTAGTGGCATCCCCATTTGAAAATCCTTCACAGAAAAGTCAAACGGATCAAATTCATATAAACATTGTTGTCAATTATAAAAAGTCTAACATATATCAAGTTTTTAATCAGTTTTGGTGCATGTAAGATGTTTTTCAAGTATAGTGGTGGGTGTGGAGAGGGTAGTTTTACCTGACCAATACCACGAATTGGAATTTCCTGCCCACTGCCGACAATAATATTTTTATTACTGCTCATATTAAATAAGACGAGAGATTACCTTGAGATGTCGTCATGTGTGACGTCGCCCTTGTGTCCATGTACCACGACTCATCTAGAACACTTAGATTCATATAGTTCATGGATTGTTCAATGTCAGTGGGTGCATAGCTGACAGAAGATGGTGCCTGGGCCACAAATACATGTTGTGGACGCGACCGTAGAATTATGGGTTGGCAATTTGAAAAGGGAGGCCTAGCCCACGATGAAGTTGGATATGGGCATGATGGGGCAGCCCATTGTGGGGCCCAAGCCCACTGTGGGGCCCAGGCCCACGGTGGGTACTGCCCCCACTGGTTACCGACTGACCGCCATTGCCCGGACTGGCCTTGCCGCTGGCTGGTTGGCCTCCTCCTCTTCCTCGTCCCTTTTCACCATTATTTTTTCTATTGTTATTGTTAAGGTTTAAACCCCATTTTTTACCATTATTGTTACTATTTCCATTGCCCCCCGAACCAGAATTTTGGGGCTCCAAGTCCGTGGAAAATGAGTTGGTGGAGACGAAAGTAGTTCCGGCAGTGGCTACTCCAGATGATGCTTGTTTTGTTTTCCGTGTTTCCTCGAGAATCAACCTCGAACAGGCCTCATAGAAAGGAGGTAACAAATTACTTTGCTTAATGAATGTAGCAACTCCATCATACTGTTCATTCAACCCGGCAATCAAACTGAAGAACCAATCGTTAATTTGTTACCGACGAACCAACGTTTGATAGTTGGTCTTCAAGCACCTTCAATTCTTGACAATAGGCGGAAACATTAGAGAAATCGTCCAATTTAATATTAGTAAATTGGTGTTCAAGATATACAGCCCTAGAAATTTTGTTATCTTGAAATATGTTTTGTAGACGTTCCTACGTCTGTTGAGCCGTAGAGTTTGGCTCTAGTATGGTATGTAAAATATCGTTGGATATAGTGCCATAAATCCATTGAAGTACTATAGCATCCATACGAGACCATAGCTTTTTGTCAACCGTAGGGGTGCCCGATGATGACTCGGAAGGGATGATATGGTCTAGTACCTCATAAGCGTGGCAATGAATTTTGAACAATTCTGCCCAAGAGGTGTATTTCCTTTTTTCCATTTCAAGTGTAATGAAAATAAAGTTCTTGACGTTATTGATGGAAAGAGCAGGATGGAAGGTTTGTTTTTCGGCCACAGTTTCACACTATCAACAAAAAGTGGAAGATAATAGTGTGTTCAATTTGGTGAAATTAATTTGGAGAACCCTAAGTGTTGGCTAGGGTTTGTGAAAATGGAGAAATAGAGAGAGGGGGCCGACGGGGGGGGGGGTAGTTTTAGGTTAGGGTTTGTTGAAGTGATTAGGGTTTGTAGAAAATCCTAGGGTTTGGGTAATATGTGGCCGAGAAAAGGAGAAGAAAAATAGGTAAGGGAGGAGAGAAAAATATTTAGGGCAAAATATTATTGGCTCTTGATATCATGAGGGAAATTGATTCCTTGAGTGATTTCATTCCACTTGTCAAATATATATATACAAAGGTATAATGCTAGATTTAAGGAAGACTTATCCTAACTAGCTTAAAATATAAGATACTGATTTACAATCTTCCTAAATAATATGATTACAATCATAAATAGAAGATATTACAATATTCTTGATTAGTGGTGAGTGAAGATAATTATGGGATTGCCCATAATTATTCTCACAGTATCATGGAATAGATGATGGATGTTAAATGAAATTCTAGGTATTTTGAAGTCTGGCCGTTGTTGGAAAGTTGATTGTCCGTCGTGGTTGAGGATTGGGAGTCGGGGTTTGCGGCCTGAAGGTTTTGGAGAATCGAGGCGAGTCGGTCATAGGGTTATATTTAAGAAAGGATAGTGCACTATGTTTGAAGAAGCTCAAAAGCTATATGATATGTTGTGTGACATAAACTCATTATTACTTACCAATTACCGCATCATCTTAAAAAAGACGAATATGGAAAAGGACTGGCTTTCGTGGAAAGGGCATTTTCATTTGGTACTAGGTTGGATAACACGCAATTGAGTTTAAATGAAGTTTTTTAATCCCCATAAATTAGCAACTACAACAACAACATACTTAGTGAAATCTCACAACGTTAGTTTGGAGATGGTAGATTGTACGCAGACCTTACATCTACCTTGGTAGATAGAACGACTGTTTTCGAAAGATTCTCGGCTCAAAATAAAGCATAAGCACAAACAAAAGTTAAAAATATTATATCACAAGTTAATTCCAATAACAAAACAAAATCCGACCCGATCTACCCTGAAACCCATCAAATCGAGACAAATCAGTTCAGATCCAAACAGTGAACGAAAAAAATGTTAAAAATTAGCCTTTGGCGGGGAGATGCGTCCACCCATCTTTGATGAATTAAACACTTGTGTTCCGTATGTTGGAGACCTTGTCTCTTTACACATGCATGATCTACGAAGTGAGTAGATGACCGTAGGGCCAAGAATCGTCTAATTTTGTTGAGAAATGAAAGAGATATTGGTCCACGAAGTAAGGTGTTTGAGACATGGAAATGTGGTGTGGGACAAATCTACCACATCGGTGGGAATAGGAAGAATTGCTCTCTATATAAGTCTCTAATTGGTAAAGGGTTTGGGACCCCAAGGGGTATCCCATGTGTTTAAAGGAGGGAAGACCTAGATGTGCTTGGGTTCAAGGCTAAGCCCACCACGCCGCCCGCCGCCTTGTGTCCGTCGATTCCGGGTTCATGGGTCGTGGGCTGTGGGGCTGTCTAATATTATATTTATGAACCAGAGAACTCGGCCAGATGTACAGTTTGATCCCTGAAGTTTCATATATACAGTTTGGACCAGAATTCTTTCATATGTATAGTTTGGTCCCTGAAGTTTCAATATTTACAGTTTGGTCCCCAGAATTTCTGGAGACTTTTTCTGCCTACCGTTGGACTGCATTTTGGAGCATTAACCATCCATTACTTGGCTGATTAACTCTCCATTAACAGCCCATTACTTGGGCATTTGGGCAGCCTCTTTCAATGGCCTTAATAGCCATTACTTGGCTGTTTTAATGGCCTCCCTTAATGGCCATTACAGCCTTGTTTTTGGCAGTTGGACAGCCCCTCTTGCATGCTATATATTGAGCTTCATTTGGATCAAAACAAGAGGGAAGAAACAGGCCAGAAAATGACTGAACGACACAAAAATAGGCGATAAACCACCAAAACAAAGCGAAAAACTGCACTTTCATTGACTGAAAATCAGACAAAAACAGTGAGTAAACACCCTCATATACACAAGATATACACTACAGAGACACACTATATACACAGAGACAAAAGAGAAGAGTAGACATAAACTCTTCCTTCCTATTCCATATCTTCAGCAAGTCAAGTCATATTTGTTTTCTTCGCTAGGCTCAACCTATTGGCTTTGTAGCGTTGAGATTAAAGTGTTGTTTTATCTTGGGAGACTATTGCCCGCTAACGTAAAAGCATATATACGGGGCAATCTTGTCTTAAGGATAGAGGGCTATCCTCGACTCAACACACAACGTTATAACCATCCAGATTTAGTTGTTTCTTGATTTCAGGTTATCAAGATTCAAGACACAACAAACTTGCAGCAGTTCTCAACATTGGCTTTGCAAGGTGATCAAGATTCAAGACACAACACACATGCGGCAGTTTTGAAGATTGACCATTTATTTATCCTTTCGAACATTTGTAATAGTTATTACTTCCCGTACTGCTCTATAAAGTACCATAGAATCCCAACAGTTTAAGACAAGATTGTATTGTAATACTATTAGTGTTCGAAAGATGTCGGTCAAAAGTTGTGTGACCAAATCTGGATATGGCAATGGTTTTCTGGTAGAAGAGAGTGATGATGATGAACGTGTTCATGGTGTCACCGCTACCAAGACTGGTTGGAACAAGCGCTCACGAGAGCTTGAGGATGTCAACTGGGACAAGAGGAGAAGACTGAAGATGTACTTCTATCTTGCAGCAGAAGGCCTGTATCTATCCCAGACAAAAGATCCGAATAATGGTAAGAAGGAAATGGACACTCAGTCTGATGAAGTGACTGAAGTGAGCCAGAATCCGAAATTGGGATAAGTAGTTTTTCTTACTTGTCAAGAATAAAGATTAAATGAGGTCTGATTAAAAATTGATTAAAGTAAGGAGGAATATGAAAATAATTTATATTCCTTACGCTTTAAAAATCAGAAGTTTAATCTCATCTTCTTTTCCGTTTAAAGATTGGATTGTAAAGCAACTTAAAAAGATCCGTTATTTTAAGTGTAATTATTAAAAGTGAGTAAAGTATGCTCGCACATACGAGGGAGTAAGATCCACTGACTGTGCGAAAACTGTTACCACTCTTAAGTAAGCGCCAAGAATTATCTGGGCACCAATCATAACGGAAGAAGTCTAAAAGTTAAAGACGTTGAGCATGTCATACTATTTGGCAGAAGATCCTTCATAATATGATATTGGACACTCAGTCATATAAAGCCTTCGGGCGACCGGAGTGGGCCAAAATTCCTTTGATATGATGATATTGGACACTCAGTCATATAAAGCCTTCGGGCGACTGGAGTGGGGCCAGAATTCATTTCATAGGAAAAGTAATTGACACCTAGTAAGGTGGGTCAGAGTTTCCAGGTCTGAAATGATCTGAGGGCCTAAAGAAAGGCAGAAAAGAAGTTGGACACTCAGTCTGCAAAGCAATTGCAGTGGGCCAGAGTATCCAGATCACATATGATCCGGTTACGCCCTAACCACGGGCAAGAGGTTGTTCATGTGAAGCAACGCCACCTCTAAAGTAGAAGGGGTTGAAGAGGTTGTCCTCAATAGGACTTCAGGGAATGAGATCACTCTAAGCTGAGGTGATACATGTTCCTAACTTGGTTTAAGGAGCCATTTGTTGGTCAAAATTTGGTTTGAGACTAGTCCAACAGGTCTGTAATAACTAAGAATGGTACAGTACGTCTGTAGCCAAATGAATGATATATTTGTAATCCGTGCATCTATGCCATCATATATTAAGACACGTTAAATAGAAAGTCATTCAAAAGCTAACGATGTTGAGATTGTTGCCTTCTGTCGACATAAACCCTCAAAATGAATGTGAGGTAGACGAATAGGCAAAATCACCTGTCCAAATTCCGTCAAAGGGAATAGCGAAAGAAACATCGCTCCTCTAGAACTTAGTCACACCTACTTGGGTGATTTGAAGTTTATACAAAATAGAGGGGGGAGACAAGTACGTTGTGACATTCATTGATGATGGTACAACGTATGAAATCCTTTGTTTGTTAAAAAGCAAAGATGAAGTTGTTGAAGCAGATAAGCGCTACAAAGTAGAAGTTGAAAATCAACTAAGCCTACGGATTGAGAAATTCGTAGTGATAGAGGGGGAGAAAGTGAAGCATCGTTCATTAAACGACTGTTCATTTCTCACCTCAGTCCAACGGTGTTAGCCAAGCGCAAAGCTCGTACGCCCAAATTATGTGGGGTGGCTTGGTAAAAGTTGGAATACTGAAACAGGTCAAGTTGTACCTAAGACTGTAGATTGCATATCTGTCAGGATCTGCAAATAACAGTAGTGTTGATCGCCTCTTGGCGTCAAAGAATGTTGAATTCTTTGGAGATAACTTTCCTTGAAAAAGGAAAAATGAGTAATTGCTCAAGGTTAACAAGAACCCGCGAGGGCCTGACTGTCCGAAACTAGACGTTCCGCATCTACAGGACTCGAAAGTTGTTGGCTATCCGGAACTTAATATTCCAAATATGCAGAACTCAGGGATTCTAGATGTAGAACCGAGAAGGAGCAAAAAGGGGACAAAGACTTGTTCCATACCTTCTAGCTTGTATGGTTGAGAACGGCCCATGGACAATTAACAAAGAATTGTCATCTCCAAAAGCACTACTTTGGAAAGAAGCTAAAGAAAGAAATAGCTTCTATCATATAGAACCATACTTGTGTAATGGTTGATCTTCCTCTGGGAAAAGAACCTTTGGGTTGTAAAATGTGCTCCCCTGTGAGTAGCTTCATATCCAGTGCCATTGTAGTCTTACATGGCATGGATGTTGAAACAGCCTTTCCAACCGGAGAGTTGGAAGAAGAGGATCAGAATTGGTTTGCTGAACTGTTGGGCTTCTTCCTGAACTTTCATTTTGGTCCCTGAAATATTTACATTTTGGTCCTGAAAGTTTCAGATAAAATAGAAACAATGAATCTGACCACAGAAACATTGACTCTGAAATTAGAAAGCCAACAGTTGGAGAATCAACAGTCTGAAAGTAAAAGTCATATTGAAACAAAGTCTCGATATGAAAGATATGGGTATCACAGATGACATCTTAGGAATTGGATTTCTAAGACATCTAACGGACTGGTCGATAGTTGACAGTCTCGTTGAAGCCACCAATGGATATGAATCATAGAACTGATTGGAATCATGGTGCACCCATAGACAAGGAGCGATATGCACAGGTCATGTGTAGTTCAATGTATTGTACACACTACAACCGACCTGGTATCGTCCTACAAACAGATCAGTTGAACTAAGGTTCACTGATGATCTTAATACATGATCAATAGAAGGCTTTAAGTCGGATATGACGATATCTGAGTTATTCGCTTATCTACGGATTATAGTATTCTGGATGTCCAGCGGTTCTGGGAGAACACAGTGATGCAAACTGGACATCAGATCTGAAAAACACCAAAGCCACAAGCAAATGTGTATGATGGGTCTTGGAAAATCCTCTAAGCAAACTTGCATCGGCCGATTCATGATGGAATCGGAGTTTATCGCTTTATACAAAGCATGAAAGAAGTTGAGTAACTTCACGGCTCCTTAGAGGACGTCCCTTATTGGGAGAAACCTGTGTCTTCAGCAGTTATACACTGTGGCTAGCCGGTCGGCTTCAGGAAGGACACAGATGACGGCGTCTGGACATATCTTTCAGGATCTGTCGGAGACATAAGACCGTATGACAGTTGATCATCACGGGTGTCACATCCTTGTGTACTAACTAAGGGACTATCCGGAGATCAAGTGTTCTGCCTGTCTAGGGGAATTGGCTTAAAATCTAAACAATACGAACCTTTGCGGTGGTAACCCAACCATACTGATTGGAGATCCCAAGAATTTGGTTCAATGGGAAAACTAAGCGGCAAAAGGTTCAGTTGAGCGCTTCGGTGGAAGCAAGAGCACCTCGGATGATGATTTCTGTAGAGAAACATGAATCCAAAGCTGTTCCCGCGATAGAAATTAAATTTCTACCTGCATGGTGGGTAAAGGTTAAGCTTCCAAACCTTTAAAAGATCCTCAAACGGTTGAGGTTAAGGTTGGAGAAACTTTTAATGATTCCTAACACTTGAGAAGTGGGGTATAGCAGGATACCTTGTAGGAGATCACCTATTTAAGTGCGAGGATGGCCGCCTCAAATGAACGCACTTAAGAATCCAAGTGTGTCCATGGCCACAACGGACAGAAACGTAAGAAGGAAAATGAATAAGAAGAGTTATTGTGTTGATATCATTATCTTGGCTTACACTAAACACTGACGGTTCAAGACATCACGTTCACCGCGCAGTAAGTAAGTCCGATGGTATTCAACTAGGGAAGGTTCAAAGCGTAAGCTACCTCTCCTGATGCAATATCTTTTCGCTGAAAGATTGCTGAAATATAGGCACCTTGTGTGTGCGCCACAATCTCTCTTTCATAGAGGGGATTGTTGGAAATTAGCCTTTGGCGGGGAGATGCGTCCACCCATCTTTGATGAATTAAACACTTGTGTTCCGTATGTTGGAGACCTTGTCTCTTTACACATGCATGATCTACGGAGTAGATGACCGTAGGGCCAAGAATCGTCTAATTTTGTTAAGAAATGAAAGAAATATTGGTCCACGAAGTAAGGTGTTTGAGACATGAAAATGTGGTGTGGGACAAATCTACCACATCGGTGGGAATAGGAAGAATTGCTCTCTATATAAGTCTCTAATTGGTAAAGGGTTCGGGACCCCAAGGGGTATCCCATGTGTTTAAAGGAGGGAAGACCTAGATGTGCTTGGGTTCAAGGCTAAGCCCACACGCGCGCCGCCGCCGCCCGCCCGTCCCATCCGGTTCCGATTCCGGGTTCCGGGTTCTCGGGTTCACGTGTTCACGAATTAGTAGGTGGTGTTTGTGAAATTTGTGAAATTTGTGGCTGTCTAATATTATCTTTTTGGACCAGAGAACTCTGCCAGATGTACAGTTTGATCCCTGAAGTTTCATATGTACAGTTTGGACCTGAATTCTTTCATATGTACAGTTTGGTCCCTGAAGTTTCAATATTTACAGTTTGGTCCCCAGAATTTCTGGAGACTTTTTCTGCCTACCGTTGGACTGCATTTTGGAGCATTAACCATCCATTACTTGGCTGATTAACTCTCTATTAACAGCCCATTACTTGGGCATTTGGGCAGCCTCTTTCAATGGCCTTAATAGCCATTACTTGGCTGTTTTAATGGCCTCCCTTAATGGCCATTACAACCTTGTTTTTGGCAGTTGGACAGCCCCTCTTGCATGCTATATATTGAGCTTCATTTGGATCAAAACAGTAGGAAGAAACAGGCCAGAAAACAGACCTGAAAACGACACAAAAATAGGCAGTAAACCACTGAAAAACAGTGGCGAAAAACTGCACTTTCAGTGACTGAAAATCAGACAAAAACAGTGAGTAAACACCCTCATATACACAAGATATACACTACAGAGACACACTATATACACAGAGACAAAAGAGAAGAGTAGACATAAACTCTTCCTTCCTATTCCATATCTTCAGCAAGTCAAGTCATATTTGTTTTCTTCGCCAGGCTCAACCTATTGGCTTTGTAGCGTTGAGATTAAAGTGTTGTTTTATCTTGGGAGACTATTGCCCGCTAACGTAAAAGCATATATACGGGGCAATCTTGTCTTAAGGATAGAGGGCTATCCTCGACTCAACACACAACGTTATAACCATTCAGATTTAGTTGTTTCTTGATTTCAGGTTATCAAGATTCAAGACACAACAAACTTGCAACAGTTCTCAACATTGGCTTTGCAAGGTGATCAAGATTCAAGACACAACACACATGCGGCAGTTTTGAAGATTGACCATTTATTTATCCTTTCGAACATTTGTAATAGTTATTACTTTCCGTACTGCTTTATAAAGTACCATAGAATCCCAACAAAAAATGGTAGACATTTTATAACATATACTTTCCATAGATTAAACGTCGTCCTCTTTGTCCTCTTCTCGGAGGAAGAAGCAAACGATACAGAGACAACTGAGGAGGAAAGGAGAACAAAGCAGCGTAGATCACGAGACGATGGCGTTTAGACGGAGATAGGATTCATTTGATTGCTTGTAAAAATGAAGTTTTAGTAAGTTTATAATATTTTTCTTTCATAATTGTATTATTTTTTAGAACTTTTATTCATTATTCTGTTTCTAAATTCTTCGGTTAAATATAGGTTCGGGGTCGGAGGCAATCCACAACTTTGGATCCCGACATGGAAATTTGTTATGCCCTCGTGATATGTATTGAATTCAAAAAAAAAAACTCTCTGTAACTTTTATGTTTGAAATAGATAAAATTATAATAACTTTTATTTGCTTAGTAACTATTTACTTGAAACTTGTAGCTGATGGTAAGAATCATAAACAAGACCATCGATATTTTAGAGAGTTAGTTACAAATGCCACTTCGAAACATAATCGTCCGAAGATGTACCTGGAGAAGTGTCTGAAGTTGAGCAATTTCATATTTTGTTCCATCACTTTATTTCAAAAGAAAATTTTTGGTAAGTGACAACCTTATACACACATTTTCATTCATTTTGCGTTTCTACAACAACAAAAAAATGAAATTACAAGTACCCAAACTAAAGATTATAGAAAGAAAACAGATTTTCACTTACTTCATCGTTACGACCGGATACCACATGAAATCCATAATTACTAAGAGTGTGAATCAGACGATCAATTATCAACATTGACAGCATCATTATCTCCATTTCTAGGGACACACAATCGTAGAGTTCATGTTGGGAAATAACAATGGCGCGCGGGGGAGCGGGCCAACTTCTGCACCACCTATGCCTAGAGCTAGAACCTTTTTAATGATATAATATAAATTTATTTTTATCTATTCTTCCCTTTTTAGGTTGTGGATGATCTTGGAAATGCCAAAGGCTTTGATTTTATTGAAAAAAACATTAGTCATGTGAGTCTCTCTTATTGTTTGACAAATGAATTCTATGTATCCCACTGAACGAGCCTAGAGAAGTCCGTGCAAGTCCGGGCCCGTGCTCAAGATATAAAAGCATAATAAATTTGTGCAAGTTCTTTCACACTCCTCTTTCAAAATAGTGGCATATTGCTTGTGTATATTTGAATAAGCACTTTCTATCATTATTATAATTTAGTAATCACATACTTAGATTTTTTTAGATTTTATTATAGTAAGCAAGTCATTTAGGGAACACTTTGATACTAAATGTACAAAGGTGAAAGGTACGTTTTATCTTGTTTATGACTGATTATTTTTCCAAGTGTGTTGAAGCGAAGGCCTTCAAAAAAGTCAAAGAAAAATAAGTCATTGATTTTATATGGGATCATATCATGTGCCGGTTCGGCATACCGAAGGAAATCACTTGCGATAATGGGCGACAGTTTGTTGGAAAGAAGGTGAATGACTTCCTCGAAGAGTTAAAAATTAAGCAGATTGTGTCGACTACGTACCACCCAAGTGCAAACGGTCAAGTGGAGTCAACAAATAAGTCAATTATGGCTGAGATGTTCAGTCGACTCCCTCCCCCTTTGTGGGGTCCCGACCCTTACGAGTGAGAAGAAAAGGGAGGAACGAATTTAGCGAGACTAATCTAATCTTATTCAACCAACGATAGGAATTAGAGCGAAGCCTGGGGCGGTCTCAGAATCTGAGGAAAAGATTGAAGGAGTCAAAAGGCAAATGGAAAGAAATTTTACCGGATGTGTTGTGGGCATACAGGACAACGCCAAAATCTAGCACTGGGGAGACTTTGTTTTCTTTGGTTTATGGTACGGAGGCTTTAATTTCGGTGGAGGTGGGCTAGCCGAGATTAAAGTTCAGCCATGCAACCAAAGATTCAAATAATGAAGTGATGGTCGTAAAGCTCGACTTGATGGATGAACATCGTGAATTGACTTTACTTTGGATAGTTGCTCAAAAGCAAAGGATGAGAAGATATTACACCCGTAGGACTAATCGTCGACACTTTCAAGTAGGAGACCTAGTTCTACGAAAAGTGACCCTTTAAACAAAAAATCCCAATGACAGAAAATTAGGTCCGAACTGGGAAGAACCCTACAAAGTGTCAGGAATCACCGGTAAAGGCTCGTACCAACTGGAAACCGAAGATGGTCAGAAATTGTTGAATAACTGGAACATCACTCACTTGAAGCGATTTTATTGCTAAGGTATGTTTTTATTAATCATCTCTATTTCATAGATATTACTACGTTATGGTTAACCCATGCATGTCCAACTCAGAGTAATCATTCCAAGGTCGAGCCGAGTTAGAATTAGGTCTGAAAACACGTGTTGCACTCTTTTTCCTTTAGCACAGTTTTTACCCTGAAAAGGGGTTTTCCGGCAAGGTTTTTAATGATGCAACAATGTAAAGTGTGTTACTTATTTTGGAGTTGAAGACTGGCCAAGTTCAGGGGACTAGGGACTGCCCGATATTGAAGAAGCAAATAGTGTTTACGTTCTCATACTTCGAACACAAATACTAGGGGACTGTCATACCCTCGACAAGGACGTTTAAGGAAAGAGTGATAGGTTTAGCTATTTTTTTAGCTTTTTAGGATTACCTTTGTAAGGGTTAAAAGATCAAATTAATCTAGCCCAAGTAGTTTTTTTGTTATGGCAAGCATGTAAAGGCAGAAAGCCCCATTGTTTGTCTGAAGTAAGTACTTTGAATGAAAGAATACTTTGACCAAAACTTGCTTCGACTATATTTCTTTGCATATCGTTATCCTCGGATAATTATTGAAATCTTTAGGCTTACGAGCTGACGAGCTTCTTAAAGTCCTTAATTAGGGACTGTTGTCGTAAAGATACCCGGAACAAAATAAGTAAATTTTTGAAGGTATTAGTTCAGAACGAACCCATCCTAGTTCTAAAGACACTTGAAGTTGTCTAAAAAAATTGGAAATAAATTAAAGATCCAATATTCATGCCCGAAGTGAATGGGAGATGTCCTATTCACAATCATAAAAGTAAGGTCCTTATATTTAAGTCATTGAAAGACTCAAATCGGAGGAAAATATCCGGTGTAGAGCAAACTAAAGGAAAAGTTTGTTCAAATTACTTAAGTTATTTTTAATACCGAAGATAACTTTAATTTGGACGACGCAAACTAAGTGATGATTTATTCTATTAAAAATCCGAAGCCAGAGGCAATTTTCCCAAATTGGGTTAGGAGCTTATTTGGCTAAGTGTTGAAAATAAGAAACATCGACACATGCCAAATAATTGTAGGAAAATCATAACAAAGAAAAAAGATATTCATTTTATATATAAGGCCGGTAAACGACCATAGGAAAACATACATAAAGGAAACACAGAAAAAAAGGCAAAAGCATTAAAGCCTAGTTCATAGTCGGACTCGGACTCAGGGTCCTCTGGGTCTTCCTCGAAGCTGTCTCCGGTCAGCTGGTTGTAGGCTCTGAGCTTGAATTCTCTAGTCTCGTCAATTTTGGCCTCAATATTCGGGATCCCATCCCGAGCTTGTTCTAAAGTGAACCTTCAGACATTGCACTTAGTATGCTCAGTCTTCAGCACTGTTCGGGCCACTTCAGCCTCCACATCAGCCAAAGCTTGGTCTTGTTCAACCGAGACTTTATAAAATTGGGCTAAAATTTCAGCATCCCTTTGTTCGAGGCTTCAAGCTCATTTCTTAACCTATAATTGGTTTGGGCTTGTTGGTCAGCCTGATCTTGAACCATCTTCAGGGTAGCAAGGTCGGCGGCCCTGTCAGCATCCATTGCAGCAAGTTCGGCACCGAGGCGATCGAGTTCAGCATTCAGAAATTCTACTTACTGAGCCTGATACTACTGAACTTCTTCCTACTCCCCTGGTTGTTGAGTGAGGACTTCGACATCTTAGAAGAGTTTTTCATTCTCTTCATCAAAAATCTTATTTTCCTCGTTGGCAAGCTCGAGGTCGTTATTGCTCAGAGGTAGCTACCCCTGACCTGGTCTAGCTCAGCCCGGACAATGAGCAAGTCACCCACTTGTTGCAGTTGGGCATCATTTTATTGAAAGAGCACTTTGAGGTGTTGGATTTCTTTTTCTTCAGCATCCAACTGCCATTTAAGGTGCTCATTTTCATCCAAACACCGAATGATGCCCTCACCAACATGAACGGAGGATTGCAAGATTAAGAATTCAAGGAAAGTTAGACATTAGAGATAATATAATTTTCAACTTAGGAAGTCAAGAAGAATATGTACATGATTGGCGGCGTGCATACCCTCATTGAAGAGGCATGGCCAAGACACATTCTTCATTTTCTCGCTATCGGACTCCGATATAAGGGGCCTCATGTACTTGGCAACCCCGACCAGATGGGACAAAAAGTTTATGTCCTCAGGAAAATAAATGGTAGCAGATCTTATCTTCCTCAGGTCCGAACTTGGGGTTGGAAAACATTTACAAGCCTGGACCGAGAGCTAGCATAGTTTCTCGGGGTCTTGGAAGATTTGGTTAGTTTGTGTGGTATGACCATGTGAGAAAACCCGATGGTATTAGCCTACTCAGTCCGACCTGCGAAGGTACCAGCCACTTCGAAGAGGCAGTTGAAATCTTCCTGCCCAAAGATTTAGGCCGGTTGTGATGGTGGAGAAGGAGTTGAAGTAGAAGTCTTTGATTTTTTAGCCAACGGCTCCTCATCCATGGCTTAGTCGTCATCCTTGATGATGACAGATTAAATGACCGGAGGTACGGGAGCAGGAATAGACACCTCTGTAGGGGCAAAATTGGTTCAGCTGCTTCAGTAACAGTGTTTTCTTCTCTCACTTCGGCTGGAGTATTTTTGCCGGAGTGATTGGAGTGGTAGTAGTGATGGTGGAGACTTTACTAATTCAGACATCATCTGGAGAAATGCCGGAGTCTTGAGCTCAGGAGGAGCCTCTCGCCTCCGAGCTTCTTTTCCTCTTTTTGGTGGCCGAAGGTGACTTCGGAGGCTTTGAGGATTTGGTGATTTTCTTATTCTTTGGTGCCTCGGAGATACGGTGAACTGAGGTTGTTGGGTCAAGCATTAGGTTTGGAATTGTTGGAGCAACTGAAGGGTTAGACCTCGGGGTCGAAGAGCCTTTCGGTAAGCCTGGGAAGGCAAAATAAAGAGGAACTAAGAAAGAATGTACAAGGTCGAAGTTAAAAAAAATAAAGAAGGCTAAAATATGGTCTAACCGTGGTTTCGGGCTACCAGTGTTCATCAGAGAGTTCCGTCCATGTCCGCAGCTTGTGCGGGTAAGTGCTAACTATTTTCTCGATCCATTGGTGGAGTTTATCTACGTGTGCCAGAATTCATTGGACGGCTGAAAAAGTGAAAATAATTTTTTAAGAGCAAGACATTTAAGTCAAAAGGGAGAAAAGGATTTCAATTCTTACGATGCATGTTCTACCATCCAGGAAGGGCATCTACATTGCCGGAATAATTTCAGCAGTTGGAACCACAACAAAATATTCCATCCATCCCCAGTCTCGATTCTAATCGATATTAGAGAGATTGGGGAATTTTCCTCGCTTGGAAAGATGGACTATTCCACCATGAAAGAATGTTGGCAAGTACAAACGAATCAAATGATCCAAAGTAAAATCTTTTTGGACCAAGTTGGCCAAGTAACGAAGGCAGGTCACGATCCTCCAAACTAACGGGTCAATTTGTTCAAGACACAGATTGTAAGTACTGCACATCTCGAGGACCACACGGTCGATCGGTGGGTCAAGTTTGAAAGTGAAGGGATAGGTATACACATTGGAGTACCCAGACATGGAGGTGGTGACATCATCGTCCGGGATAGGGACAATAATCCCAGATAGATTTGTCCAACCACACTCATCTCGGACTCTTTTGAGGTCGGAGGTCTTCATAGATGATGACTAGTTTCTAGCCTCTTGTCCCCGGTCGGACTTTGTGGAAACCGTTTGAACGAAGAACTCGATGTCAAAGTAGAAGGTTATAGGAAGTATATCATAGACTCGGGGTTCGACAATGACCTAAGCGTTAGAGGACCCCTCCGGCGCCGGTGGCAATGTCGGTGGTCAGAAGAGGAGAGGCATCCAGAAAGGAGTTTCTTGAGAGAGATTGGATAATTTGTGCAATTTATATAAATATATGAAGATGTGAATGTATGAGGGTATGTAGATATGGAGATTTGAAGATAAGAAGATATGAAGATTTGAGTTTTTGAAGAATGAAAGAAAATTTACCAAAAGATAAAAATGAAGAAGTAAAAAGGAAGGGGTTTTATAGGGGCGAGTTCATGATTACAAAATGTTTCGGTTAGAGAACCGAAATGACGATTCAATCGGAAGTCAACACATGTCCGAAGTGGAAGAATGATAAGACGTGAGTCAAATTATGTGGAAGGTTGTACGATTCATTTTCCCGCTTATTTCAGAGTAATTTGAAAGAAAGCTTACAAGAGAAGACACTGGAGGGATCATTTTCACTTTCCATCACTACGGTAAACTTTGATCTGGAAGTGTGGGGACTATTTGTACAAGGTGGAAACCAGCACGACACGTGGCGTGCTTTAATTGTGAGGTCGAAAAGAGTAATAATAATGTGCACCCGATGTGAGTTGACTCGGGGTGAAGCGTCAGTATAAGTCCGGGTGTTCGAGCAAGTGTTAGGTAGATTTTAGTATTGTTTTAGAGTGTGTTTTAAGGAGTCTTTTATTTGTATTTTAGTTGTTTTGTGCAGTATTATGCGTGTGTTGTGTATTTTTAGGTTTTTAAGCTATTAAGAAAGGAATAAGGCGAATCCAAAGGAAATAGGCGGTTATTAAGGACAAAAATGCATAGTTGGTCACAAAAGATAAGTCAAAGAAGCCCTGGGAAGCTCGGAAAGTAATTTAATCGAATTCCGGATGAAGAAGGCTGTATAGCCGCGGAGCAACAAGCTGAAGAGTCGCGGCGCCCAAAATTAGGACTGTGACGCCCCTCAGGCAGTGAGCACACGATCTTCAGAAGCGAATTAGCGTCACGGCGCTCTAATAGATGAGTCGCGGCGCCGACAACGTCAGGGCAGCGAAAAACCTAAATTTAACAAGGGCAAAAAGGTCCATGTTGGGGGTTTTTTGTGATATATATTGGGGGAAATGTTTTTCTGAAATATAACATTTTGGAGGCAAGAAACAAGAGAACAAGAAGCCATTAGAGACATCTATTGTTCAAGTTCTTTTCCTTTTCTTTACTTTATTCAGTTTATGTTGGATATTAAGTTATTTAGTTTTCTTAGCATGTCTAGGAGCTAATTACTTTATTAGGGTTTTCCGTTGAATCACTTGAAACTCTATTATGAGTTAATGCATTGTTGATGTTCTTCTTCTTCTTTTAAAATCTATTCAACTTGCGGTTATTGAATGAGAATTAATTGGCCTTTAGTTTTCATTATCTATATGAGTTCAAATCGAGATTTGAATACGTTATAGTTGATAGGTTTAATCTTGAACGAAAGTATCACGACTGCCTGTGTAGTGTTTTAGGTTATTGATCTTAATCCTCCTATGTGGTCGAACTTATCATAGAAATATAGAAAGTTCTCACTTAGGTTGAGTTTTTATATGTCCTTACCGGAATATAGAACATCTCAGTTAACCTGCTATCTTAATAAGAAGAAGAATCGTTAGTCTTGCATTAATGAATGATAGAGTTGAGGAGATTGGAAACCCTAATTCCTTCATTACTGCATTAAACCTCATGTGTTTTCATTGCTATTTTATTCTAGAAATTCATGTTAGTTTGTTAATTCTTTAGTTAGAAATCATCACTTATATTCGTTAGCCAAATAAAAACTAAAGATTAGTTAATTGGTACTTGATAAATCAGTCTCTGTGGATGATACTCGGTCTTACCGAGATTTATTAATAATTGCGATACGTACACTTGCGTAGCATCTATAAATAACGCAACAGCAGGACCGGATAGTGTCCGAACCAGGTGACACCGGCAGAAGGTCGAAGAGACTCAACATGTAATTGCTCCGGGCATGACGCCGACAGTTAGTCTTTTCTCATTAAATGGTGGTTATTCTCATTTAAGTGCATTGAATTAGAGATTGTTTCTTTAACGTCAATATCTTGCATTTTTAACTATAAAGGGAACTCAACCTTATGTTGGAAGGGCATCTGATTCTCATTACAATCACTTGCACGATTTCATTTTAAACTTAAGATACTCAAGCTCTCAATATTGGTTCGGGTTCAAAGCAATTCAGCTAAGGACTGGACCAATCTTAGGGACAAGTCTCAATCAAGATTCTATTGATTCAGATTATTTCTATTGCTTATTATTTGCATTTGCTTAATTATCTGTAATTATTTATTACGTTTGCTTACGAATCAATCCACGTATCCTTAAAATCACTTACAAAATTCAGTTGTACCTTTTTTGGGGTAAACAAAATCAATATTAAAAATCTCCACATAATTTAAATTTTGAATCCGCCTCTTATAAAAAATAATAATAACATACGAAGATATTGACTGAGCGTTTAATCTTTAGGTAGTAATTCTATATTGAAGGCAGTCGAGAACCTACGACTCAAAAATTCATAATTTGTCACTGATTTACATACCTTTATCTCTACTAGCTAGGTTTTTAATTTTTATGTGAAAAAACTGGTTGTTAATTATCCTCCATCAGTGTTATGATTTTTTGGACAGATGAAAATAATAAGGTAGAAAATATTAATGAAAATTGTGTCATATAAATTTTATTAATCATAAGCCTTTAAATAGGCACATAATTAAAGTACTAGACTCCTCCTACAACTAAAATAATAGACTCTTACTAAAATTAAAAACTGAATATTATACTAAATCAAATATTGGACTTCTATAACTAAACAACTAATTATTCTAGAAAAGTGTAGCAGTAACAGATGTAAAATTCAACACTCCTCCTTGCGTCTGATGCTGCAGTCTAAAATAGTAGGTTCTCCCCACTTTCTTCTTCTACTAGTTGTGTTTGTGAACTGTTTTGAGTTTCTTTGAACTCGCACACTTTTGTAACATGACCTGTTTGTTTGCAATTTCCACATATTGCATCAGATCTCCATCAATAAAAAATTTCTAAGTGTATTTTTTATAGTATTTTCATGGAGGATAATCGACTTTTTCTTTTTGGTGTTTTGCATAAAAAAATACTTTCAATAACTTTATCTTGTCTGAAAGCTCTTCTTTGCTCCGTGCTTGAAGAGCACTTATTAATTTTGTAAGAGAGACAGTAGAGAGATCCTTAGACTCTTCTAGAGCGGATATTTTTTACTCCAGTCTCTCTGGAATAGTCACAAGAATTTATTCAACTATTCTGTTATCTTTAAAATTCTCGCCAAGTAACCTGATTCTGTTGATAATCAAAGAGATCCTATCAGAATAGTTAGTGATAGTCTCACCCTCTTGCATTCTAAGAGATTCAAAATCTCTTTTTAAATTCAAGGTTTGATTTTGTCTGCCTCATTCAATTCCTTTATACTCCTTTTCAAGTTTTTCCCAAGATTCTTTTGTTGTCTTACATGCAATAATTTCAGAGAAGATAGAATATGCAATTGAATTTTGAATGACAATTTTGGTTTTGCATATTTTGTTTTCTTGTGAATGAGTTTTGATTTGGACAGGATTAGGATTTTAAGGGAGTGCTTTTATGGGTTTTTCTTCCATTATAACTTCCCACATATCATATGCTTCAAGATAAGATTTCATCTTCACTGCCCAAATTTGATAATTTTCATCAGTGAAGATTTGTGGAGCAGTCAAAGAGATACCATTGCTTATCATGGTTGAAAAAACAAGGTTAAAAGGTAGTATAGATTGAAAATTGTTTAAAATTGGTATTGGTTGAAAATAGCTCTGAGCGTTAAAAAGAACCACGGGTTAAGATGGGTTGAAAATAGCCCTGAGCGTTAAAAATAAGCACGGGTTAAAATGAATTGAAAATAGGCATGGGTTATAATATAAGTAGTCAAAAGTTCTTCAATGAATGCACAGACCCATTAAAATCATGAAGGCCCTGATATCACTAATTCACTATTATGATTTTTTGGAGAGAGATGAAACAAGATAGAAAATATTAATGAAAACTATGTCATATAAATTTTATTAATCGTAAGACTTTATATAGGGACATAATTGATGTACTAGACTCCTCCTACGGCTAAAATATTGAACTCTTACTAAAATTAAAAACTGAATATTCTACTAAATCAACTATTGAACTTCTCCTATAACTAAACTAATTGTTCTAAAAAACTGTAGCAGTAACAGATGTAAAATTCAATAATCAGTTTACAAAAAGGATATTAATTGATCACACTTATCACTTTACTTGCGGTGTTATGTTCGCCATTATTGTTACACGCCTGAATTTATATATGGTCCATTAAGCTCAAGATCAGGTGCATATTCACATTTTTTAACGTGGTGTTCCATGTAGTTATCGGATGTGCTTAATTTTAGATTATTTTAAGCCAAATATAAACCGATAAATTATATATGTCAGTATTAGATTGGACATTCGACTTGCTAGAAAATCCACTTATGCTAGCATTCTTAATTTGTAACCGGAGTAATATTATATTGACTTGGTCGACGTCCGGTGGATTATTGGAAACGTTGGATCATGAATGATCACTATGAAGGTGACGAGAGGAAGGGAATGGTATTCGTATGGTTATTATTATGATTTTGGTGTATCGTATTTATTATTATGTCATGTGGTAGACTAATTTGTCAGTGTTGTGCTAGTTGTTCATGTTCAGATAATAAATTTGTGTACCAAGCAGCACAATGACGTACTCGTCTTCTAAATTAGAGATGCAACTTCAATGTTTTTTTTCATCTACTTAAATCTTAATCACCTTACTTTGTTCTTCGTCATTTTGATTCAGATAAAGTAGGAAAATACTTTGTTAGAAGAGTTACTAGTATTACTTCTTAAATTAGGTCTCTCAAATAATATATTATATAATCAAATTTATATATAATTCAAATTATTGTGTATATGATTAAATTATTATATATATAAACATATGTAGAAATTTAGTATTTTTGTTTGTTTCGTAATACTAATTTACTTTTTTGTACAAACCCGAAAACTTGCACGAATTACATTAATACGCAAAAGAAATTTAACATTGAAACAGATTATCAAAGCACCGAAATTGAAAATTTCGATTGCACTTTTGGTCTTTCAATTATTAATAAAATTTGATTTTGGTCCGTTATTAATAAATGTTAGGCGTTCTTTACAATTGGAGTAATGTTGACTTGGTCCACGATATATTATTGGAAAAACTCCGTCAAGAACTGGTATAACTATAAATTCTTTTCCTTTTCAAACACTAATTAATTCTTAAAACTACCAATAATAATAGGATGAAGATAACTTGTCAAAACCTAATCCTAGTTGGTTTCAAATTAGCCTTTTACATATAAGTCACACTTTCTCGCAGGCCTTTAAAACCAAGCCCTTTGTTACTTTCTTTTATCCAATAGTTGATTCAATTATTTGGCTATTGATCAGTTACATTTGATTTATTGTAATTTCGTTTTCACAGATATGGAACTGAGTAGTTTCAGGTTCTTAAACTTAATTAGCCTATTTTGTTTAATCTTCTTTTCGTTGTTATGTTCGCCACTTTTCGACAAGCATGGAGAGTCAATAGTGGAGATTAAGATCAAGAGAGGTATGTTTGCGTTTTTAACGTGTTGTACCATATACTCATGTCTCCTTTTCTTCACATGTGACGATGAAGATATATTGGATATACCTAATTTTAGATTGTTAAGGCAAGCATACAAGGAAAATTTCTCCGATATTGTTGTGTCGATATTTGACTGGATATTCGACTTGCTAGAAAATCCAGCTATGCTCGCGTTCTTTGTAGTTGGAGTGATATTGAATTGTTCGACGATGGGTTATTGGAGATATTGGATCAAGAATTGGTATCAATTTAAAGTTGAAGAGAGAATGCCAATGTTACTCGTAGGGTTATTTTTTATTTTTTGGTGGATTTTTTGTATTGTTATGCCATGTGCCAGATTATTTTCGCAGTGTAGATCAAATTCAGTTGAGTTTGCGGACGTAGAAGCACAAAAACCTCTTCTCAAATAGAAATGCAACAATGAAGAAGTTATGCAAGAAAATAATTTAATTTTTGTTTTGTTTATAGTTTAGGTTTGTATTGAATTCTTAAATGTTTTGGATCTAGTTTTGAATCTTGTTTTTGGGTTTGTTTTGAGGGAATTATCTTTTGTTTTTTGTGTTGGATTTATAAGAATTTTAATATTATAAAATATTATATTAAAGTGCATGTTTTATTAGTGGTCATAAAGTGGAGAAAGTGGTTACCCCACTAAACCTCAAATGACCATCTGCCTTCTTGACATTTACTTGTGAAAGAAATTCTACACATATATAAAGGAAGCTTTCATCCTTGTGTTGCATGGAAAAAAATGTAGATGAAGAGCGAATGAGATATATTATGTTAGTGTTTATATTTTGAGGTGAGAGTAGTGAAAGTGAGAGTCGAGAGAAAGAAATATATTCTAAGTCTCCAATTTATTCACTATAAAAGTAGTATTTTTGTGTTGAAGGAAGGTGTTCTTATGGTGGAGCTTTGGACTCTTCAATTAATCCGGAGTTGTTTGGGTTACACGACGTTGTCGGATTGTTGTATTAGTCCGGAGTTGTTTGAGTCACACGACGTTATCGGATTGTTGTATCCTGGAGGAGATAAGTCAGAGTTATGCTACTGAACCGGTGAAGATTATGTCGCAGTGGGCTTGAATCTCCTTAAAGAGAACGCGATATCCACGCCTCAGCCTGAATATTTTTTATTCATTTTATTGTAATTTTCAACTATAATAACTTGTGGTATGTTCACCAACATTTTGTTATGAAGCAACCCCAAAAAAGTTCTTTTTTATGTTTATGGATTGATATATTGGCACATGAGTTCGTCTTAGTGGCACATGGGTTAATTAGTTGTTGCCGTCTTTAATTAGTTACATGACAGTGAAAAAATACCAGCAATACTTAATTTTCTTGTATTAAGATTTAAAAGCTCACTTAAAAATATTGCTCAAGAAGACTCGATCTCATCCAAAACGTGCCCGAGATATTATTTTCCAAGCATAAAAGATGTGTTAGATCATTTAGGGGTTGGGTCTGATATCCATATTGATCAAAAATTCAGTATCATCTATTTAGTTAAAGTATCACGTGTCATTTCATTATAATCTATATTATATTAAAAGCGAATCTTAGAAATGTTGATTAAATTTTTTGTCCATCATTAAAATATTTTGTAATAGACAAAATTGTCATTTACTATTATTATCAAATTATTATATAATTAATTATTTTTGGAATCTTTTTAAACTTTGACAAATATAAGTTTAGTTTCATAATTAAACTTGTGGAAATTAAAGCTTCCTAATATAACTCAAACTCGAAATCGTTTTAACGTTAAGACTCCAACTAAACCCTATTATTTAGAATTATATTTTTTTGGAGTCCCCAACTTCCACTAAATTTAATAATTTTCATAATATTTAGCCCTTTTTTTAGGCGTAGGACTTCTGAATTTTATGTAAAATCTTACGGCTGTGTTTCTTCCCTACAAAATCGATTGATTTACCTTCCTTTTAGGGTGGAAATTTTGTGATCAATTTCTTTTTGGTTAAGCAACAGTCTTCATAAATCATAGAAAATTAATAATATTAAGAAATCCAACATTGAAACTAAACAAAATATTGAAGAAAGACAAATAGTTGCCATAAAATTATTCATATAATGAGGTACACGTACTCTACTATTTTCCTTAAATTATAATTTAATACATTTATAATATTTCACCTATTTTATGTTTGGAAAAGTAAAACCCATCATTATTTCTGACAAAATAATAAATATCATAGGAGTCAAACCAAAGAAAGACACTAATCCTATATCAATAAACGTAGACTTTTTGATTGACTTCCCCTTATTATAATTTATTTAAAGTATTAAAATTGAATTTCTATTATTTAGTTCCTAATTTGGCTGAGTTTTTGGTCAAGTACGTCCACTGTTAATGGTAAGTACCTAATGCTTTATTTTTTCTTAAAAGGAAAATTGTGGGTGAGTAGGCATATAATTAACTACTTTATATATACGTACAGAGACACAAACCACTCGAAAATAGAAGTTCAACTACGTTTATTTGATCGGTTCCAATTATATATTATCTTCTAATTCGAAAAGGTTGAGAAGTACGCTTTTTCTCCTATTGACTTAGTTATTTTGGACGATTTCTCTAAGGTATAAATGAAGCTCTTTTTCTCTTTTTATCCCTTAATTTTATGTCTTTGAACATAAATTCATGCATGATTGAAAATAGTCTCTCTATCTCCTAAAGCAGGCATAAGGTCTGCGTATACTCTATCATCTCCAGACTCCCCTTGTGAAATTTGTCGCACCCGTTTTTAACCCCCCATCCTCGAAGAAGAGGGATCCAACATGGTCGCGACGTTATTGGTGATTCCTAAATTAATTAAAGCTTAAGGAGTCGACACCTAATTATTTTACGGTGAATTAGGGCACCTAAATGTTAATATAAATGCTGCAAAATGAACTCCGATTAATGGTCGGCTAGTCTATGAGATTCTGGGTAAGGATTCTTTATTATCCTAAAGGGAAGGGGTTAGGCATCCTTTAAGATCCGGTAACTACGGTTATCCGGTAAAACTTAGGTTAATTATTATGTTAAGGAAAAAATGCATGTTTAAAAGTATAAAGTTAAAGGACAAATCCTCTCCAAAATGAAGAACAAGAGGGGGGGGGGGGGAGTAATTATAGATGGATTCCCCACCTTCAACTCGAGTTTGAATTCAAAATAAAGGGGAAAAATGTGACGATTTTGGAGCGGATGTTAGGGGTGTAGGTTGCGAATTTTGGGGGATAGGGTATGGGTGAAGTGACGGAAGGGGTGTGGTGGTGTCAGGGCTAGGTGAGGCGTAGGTATGGCAGGGGGGTGTCTTCCGTCGGTTGGGGTGAAAGAGAGGTAGGGTTTTGTTTTTTAGGTTTTTAGGGTTAGGGGGAGTAATAGGGGGGTTGGTCGAATGGGTTGTGGGCCGGTCGGTGGGTTGGGCCGAAATGGGTTGTGAGTTAGTGGCCGGTTGGGCCATTTTTGGTGGGCTGGTTGGGTAGAATGTTTTGGGTTAAGGGGAAAATGAGTTGTGGGTTAAAATATAAAAAGAGTTTATTATTAAAAAAAATGCTTTGAAGAAATGTAAATTATTTTAATAAAATATAACGATGTGATAATAATAAAAATATAATATTTATGAAATGCTTAATGCTTAATTTAAAAATGCGATGTCGTTTTGCGAAAATAAAATAACATAGAATATTAGGGTAAAAACTATGATTAGGCTATTAAAAGACAAATGATAGTAAAAAATATGAATAATAATAGTAATGATAATAAATAATGATATTGAGAATAGACGACGATATTAAAATGCCTTATATATATATATATTAAAATTATTTTGAGGTGTCAAACTATTTAAAATCGTAAACAAATAATCGAAAAAGAGGGGACAAAATTGGGTGTCAACAAAATTACACTGGTTATGTTGTTATTGTTGAACTTAAATTCATGCATAGTTAATTTGTGATAATATTCGTCCATGTTTGTTTATTAAATTGTGTAACCACCTCATCTATAACTAAATAAATGTTTTATGTTGTTAGAGAATACACTTTTATTTATTTGATTCTCTTACATGCATCACATGCGTGAAAAATCTTTTTCACAATTAATGGATGATGGTATGTTCTAATACCATGTTAATTGTGTGATTTTTTAGAAAGACCATATTTTTATTTATTTAATTATATTTTTAATATGTTTAATGTTGATATATGGTTTGCAGTTTTTTGTGATGGGACAGATGAAAGAAAAGAGGTTACAATTGTACTAACTGCAATAGGAGTCCTTTCCGCATACAAATTGATTTTGAAGAAAATACACTAATCATAATTCTAATAAACTTGAATGTTTCAAATTGGTAGAAAGCAAGGATGAGGTGGAGAATTAGACGAATAGGGAATTGTATACGATGACGAGGAAGTAGGCAAAGCTAGCGGTTACGGAGGCGAAAACGGTGGCTTTTAAACGCCTATATGTGGAATTAGAGGAAAAAGACAGGAATAAGAAGTTATACAGACTAGCCAAGGCGGGGGAGAGGAGGGCCCGTGACTTGGATCACGTGAGGTGACAGGAATAAGAAGTTATACAGACTAGCCAAGGCGGGGGAGAGGAGGGCCCGTGACTTGGATCACGTGAGGTGCATCAAGGACGAGGAGGACAAAATACTGATGGAGGACACACATATTAGACGGAGGTGACAGTCTTACTTCCATAAACTCTTGAACGAAAAAAGAGATAAAGACATTGTGCTAGGAGATCTGGAGCAATCTGGAAGGTACCGGGATTTTGGGTATTGTAGAAGCATTAAGGTTAATGAGGTTAAGGGTGTTGTTCACAGGATGTGCAGGGGACGAGCAATCGGGCCTGATGAGATCCCAGTTGAATTTTGGAAGAGCGCAGGCAGGACAAGTTAGGAGTGGCTGACTGAGTTATTTAATGTCATTTTTAAGATGACGAGAATGTACGAAGAAAGGAGGTGGAGTACAATAATTCCCTTGTACAAAAACAAAGGTGATATCCAGAGTTGCAACAATTATAGGGGTATCAAGCTGCTGAGCCACACTATGAAAATTTGGGAAAGGGTCGTGGAGATGAGGGTGAGGAGAGACATGTCTATTTCTGAGAACCAGTTTGAATTCATGTCGGGACGTTCGACTACTGAAGCTATTCATTTTATTAGAAGGTTGGTAGAGCAGTATACGGAAAGGAAGAAAGACCTACATATGATTTTCATAGACCTCGAGAAGGCATAGGATAAAGTTCCTAGGGAGAGTCTAATCTTCTCGCACACAATTTTTTTATTAATCTTTAGTTGATCTTAGTGTGACAGAGATTGAGTTTCAATCATAGACGCAAAGTAGTCAAAGCGACGGAAGAAAATATATCAACAATATCATTTATAAAGAGATGTCAGATGCGATACAACATAATATATAGATATGTCATGTTGCATTTATATTCACAATTTAAATAAATATTGCATTTATTTTATCACAAAATACTATTTTTGAATAATTTATTGACGTGATACACACGTGTAACACACGTACGCTAAGACTAGTTCTATTAAATAGAGGAAGCGGCACATTTTAAACCCAAAAATTAACGTTAAGACTAAATAGAGTCCAACAGATGAAAAGATTGTAAATTTAAACCATTTCCAAAATGTTATCAAAGATCCCGGGATGACTCTAAAAGCTAACGAGATGATTCTGGTTAAACCGGGCATTCCTCAGAGCAAAAAAAGATCTTTCCAAAATAGAATCAAGAGAAAGCGCTAGAACCGATTTTTTGTTCAATTTTTACCAAATATGGAGTTAGACAAGAAGTTAACTAGAAGAATTCTAAATTTTTGGGAGGATAATTATAACAGCTAGAATTTATTCTCTCCATAAATATAGCGATCGTCTTTCCAAATATAAACCAAATATTTCTAGGTTTTGGTTTGAGCTGCTCGCCTTTAAAAGAAATAAGGTAAAATAGTACTTTTGGTGCTTGATTTATCCGTAAATTTGATTTTGGTTTGTGATATAACACATTTATAGAAAATACGATATATTTGAATTATTTTAAGAATTTTAATACCGTCAAATATGAAATAACAATACAAATTTAATATTAACATGTGTAACTAAACCGTAGAACAATTAATAATCATAGTAAAATTTGTGAATACTCACAAGCAAAGGGACAAAAATGCATATTCCAATCAATTAAATATTAAAGGTACTTAATCAGACATTACATTTCAATTAATTAAATAAACTCATACTGGTATTATTTTTACAAATCTAATAATTATATAACATATATGTCTCTGTACTATATACTGCTATCACTAAACTATAATTAAAGAAAACACATTCTAATATTATTTAAAAGTTAAAACCATGATCAATTAATATAATTTGGTGTAAATTTAATGGCTTTTACCTTCTTTAAGAAGGTGCTGGCGTTAAACAATCTTTTTTCTTTTTCAAACACTAATTCTCAAAACTTACCAATTTTAGGATGATAATTAACCTCTCATTATAGATTATTGATTGAATAAATAGGAGGCTCCAAAACCCAACTCTAGTTGGTCTCAATGAGCCTTTTACAAGTCACAGTACTCTATCAGGTTCAGCAATGTCTCATTGTCTTATGGGATAAAATTCACAAAGGAAAAAATAGCTACTGTTAAGAAATTTTAAAATTTCACGGGCTGATATTGTTTTTTGAGTTTCACCTGTAGAATTTAAAACTTCATGATATTAACTATTTCTAGAAACAGGATAAAAAAATGGCCCAGCTATTTTTACATGTCTTATGTATATCTACAACTGCCAATTAGATAAAAACAATGAATCCTATTAGTGAAGGCCTGCATGTTGATTATATAGAAGAAAATTAAAATAAGTGGCGTTTATTCAAATAAAGGGAATCGAAGGTTTCCTTGTTTAGTAATACGAAAATAGTTCTACTATTAAAATGTTTAATAAATAATAACAATATGTTGTGTTGTAGCCGTAGAACCGAATGCATTTTTCTTATAGAACAGCTATGAAACCACTAAAACTACTAAATTCTTTATGTAAATCCAAAACGGTATAAGTGGGAGTCGTGGGTAGGGTTGGGGAAATTTCGAAGTGGCAAGTGCTGACATTACTTCGATTTTGACTTGTAATTAATTTAACTTATTTGGTACACCTAGCTAAATCACTTTAGCTTGAGCCTCGAAGTAATATAGACCTAAGTATATAGTGAACTTATGAACCCGCCATCAAAATGCTCATGAAGTGATTGCTTAGGCTGAATTGGAGGGCCTCAATGAAATTGATGATTTAAAATCAAATTTCAATTAAAGATTGTATACATATTTGATAAGATTCATATATATAATATTTTTTTGAGGCATACTTGCTTGGGGGTGGGGGGGGGGGGGGTTAAGCCAGCATGGGGGTGGGGAAGGTCTCAAAGTAGCTAGTGGGGATGTTATAGTGTGGATGTCCAATTGTCCTATTAACGGTGATAAATTTCTTTCTTAGATATTGTTATGAAATATTATAGTGTGGATGTCCAATTGTCCACTACTCTTCCCATTAATACTCATCATTATGAGTAATGATCCATACCTCCACTACCTCCTCATTAATCTATCACACCCCATAGTCTTCCCCTTATTCTCAAAGGTTAAAAGCCATATTCATGGCAACCTTTTGTATCCCTCAATATCATCCTATAAATAGTGATATTAGATATCACATTGGAGACTTGAACATACTTGGATGAATAAGAAAGTTCTCATCTCTTGTCTATCTATTTCCATTGCTTTCATCCTTTAATATTATTACTTATCTGCTTTGATTTCATAACACGTTATCAGCACGAGACTCTGTCATTTTGGGCAAATATTTTGAAAATATGACGAAGTAAGAGCTGCATCAGGTATTCCTTTTACCATATTTCGTTTCTTTTTATTGTTCCCTCCGTTGTATATAATATCGTGAGGGACTAAGTTCTCTTTGTTGAGATATTTGAGATTCTGACTATGTGGCTCGAAGAAAGATGATATACAACCTTGATAATTCTGACTAAATCTTTGGCATGTATTTTGCCATAAGTAAAATTGTTATTATGGGAAAGAGCTAATGAATTCATAGCATTAGTAGTGTATTATATATCATCCTTAATGGATTTTGGATGTCTGTTACCATTATTTCGTATACTTGGATTATTATTTTTTTATCTCTAAATCTTAAATGGTTCGTTTGATCAGTTATGCCTCAAATTTGTTTCTGAAGAACAATATTATTAAAAGGAATTATGATATTAATTTCTTAATGGCTAAGAATGAAGATTTACAAGAAATATATGATCACCAGAAATGATTATATTTTCATTGTAATTAAGTTTGTTAACCACCAGAAGTGGTACTATTTTTATAGACTTGTGATTACAATTGAAGGTATGTTAGAGAAAAATTTCTCCATATCATATATATGCCTCGATTTGCTTTTGAAGTAGCAAGATCTTAAAGGAGTTCTAAGTTATCATTATTTGACATGTTTAAGGCACGTTGCGATATGTTCCATTCCTGAAGAATGAGAACTTTTTGATAAATATTATAAGTACAGATCCATTCCCTGTGAATGTGCCAATATGTAGTAAAATTTATATATACAAATGTGCATTTGGTTGTGAAGTTATCACGACTCACCTCTAGAAGAGGTATAATAATTCAAAAAATTATCCTAAATATTTTATGTTTTACTCCCGAAATAGTAAACTCATAATTCTTCTCCGAAGTAGCAAACTCAGAAATTTGCTCCTGAAGTAGCAAATTTTAAACGCTACTCATTAACTAATAAATCTTTGAACTCTACTCCAGAAGTAGTAGAACTTTAAAAATAGTAAAATTTTAAATTTTACTCTTGAAGTAGTAAAATCTAAAATTTACTCTTGAAGTAGTGAATTCAAAATTTATTTCTGAAGCATTAAGTCTCTGAAATTTACTCCCGAAGTAGTAGAACTTTGAATCTACTCCCGAAGTGGTAGACCTTTGAACTTTACTCCCCAAGTAATAAGGTTTTAAATTTTACTTCAAAAAGGGTTCAACTTTGAAATATACTTCTTTTACTCCCTAAAATCTATTGTGAGTTTATAATGCATGTAAATATTTTTCTAATTTTCTTGCAAGCTTCAGTTAATTTGATTCCATTTTCTTAAAGTGTTGGAATGTACTATTAAGGAATGATTTTATATCTATTTTGATGGTCTAGAAGTATTGATATGATTTTTGACAAGCGGAAAAATGTTTGATAAAATATATTGAAATGGTGTTTTCTTGTGGTTGAGTTAAATAACGAGCTCTTAAAATTATGTATAAAGTGTATTTTAATGACCAGGTTTTATTCCCCAAAGTAAATAAAGTAACACTACAACACACCTCTTGTAGAGTTAAAATTACAGTAAATTCGAATGACAACAAAAAGAAGAAATTAAACATTAACATGATGGATAGGCTCGCATTTTTTTTTTGATATCCAGCTTCTCGGCTTACGCCAGACTATTCCTGGACATAGTAGTCCCGGTCCCTCAGCGCTATTACCAGTAAATCGCGGGATGTGCCTGAATGACTAGGGTTTGAGAATAGAACAACTGATATCACTTACAAGGTCCTACCTCAGAAAAGAGTAAATTAATCTCATCAGGGTTCGAACCTACGATGCAGGCCTCCAGCTGGATTTTTAAGTTCTCCTCTTTTGCCATTCAGCTATGCCCCGGAGAACGGATAGGCTCACATTATTGAATAGATTGGAAATTGATAACGTTTGTACTAACTGTTTGCATATCCAACTGAAAAGAGTAAGGCTTTAGAGACATAAAACATTCTTTATTCTAACTAGAGAACTGAAGGATACGTGTTACTTTCGCTAACAAAGAAACCTTTGTAACCCATCAAATGCAAGCAGTGTTCCGGTATTCTCTAGAAGGATACAAATCATCTTGAAAACTTTTATTATGTATCATTCTAAGATAAAAGGTTATAAATTTTGTAGAATATTATCTACTATAACTTCATTGAGTATGTTGATGTTTGTTACTGTCTACTATAACCACATTGATATATTATGGTTACTGTTGCAGCTTTGAGGATAAATATTCGAATGTTAATGGTATTCTCCTTGAAGGAGATGCCTGAAATACTAAAGTTTAAAACTTACTTTTCATCATTTATAAATTGTATTGTCTTTAAATGTCCATTTAATTACTATTTATTTCATGACATCAGCAGTGTCTAACTATAATTTCTTTTATGATATCAGCAGTATCTAAGCAATATTTGATTGTACAAAATTAGTGATTAAGTGCTCCAGAAGAGCTAACTATTTATCTAGAAGATCATGACACTAATAGTGTCCAAACAGTATGTGTGATTATAAAGAATAAATTAGAAGCTCCACAAGAGCTTATATGCTATTATGTAAATTGTTATGATCGAAACACAAGTTGTAGTAAACCCGAAGTTTACTCAAGTAAATAGGATATCATATTGAAGCTATAATTAATCGGAGGATTAAATATCTTCAAAATCATAGTGGGTAAGAAATATGTATGTGAATGATTACCCTCTTTATTTTTCAAGTTGTACTACACAAATATAAGCATGATAAAATCATATGTCACGGTAAATCAGAAGTATATTGTTACACAAAAATAGTTCATGTTATAGTAAACCAGAAGTATACTAAAACAAATAGCACATGGCATGGTAAACTTAAGTTTACTAGTACAAATCATTTTATCAATTGACGTGATAATTTTGGTTGTCCTTATTTGAATTTGATGTGCTAAATTTGTATTCGGAATATATTGAAGAACTAGAAGATTCTTCACGAATTAATTTGATTGTTCTCATGATAAGTTGATTATACCAGCTGATGTTGGGATTGAATTCCCTAAATTCTGAAAAATATAAAAGGTGAATAAGGGTCCATTCACATGTTATGTGATGTCTTAAATAGATGCATCGATAAGACGGTCACATGAGCATTTATTGTCAACCCGCAGTTTGACATATGCAAAGTTACTTGCTCAAAATAATTGAGTCAAGAGCACAATTTTCAGATTATGTAATCAAGATAATTAATCTTGTTAATGCTGGTTTATATTCAAGCCGGTTTAGCGTTGAATGCCTCCGATAAATAGCTAAATCATTGTGAAGGAGAACAAAGCTTCATGTCTTGATCTTAAATATGATATATTGAATACAATGACGTTTGTATGCTTCAGACTAATAAATTATGATAAATTCTCCCTTCATGATTGTTCAAGGTCAAGAACCAAATGTTTTCACCTAATAGTTTGTTGTGCGGTATATGATTAATGAATCTACCACGATGCACACAGATGGATTCCCCAAAGAAGGTGAAAATGTATGTTAGTTTTTCTAACATAAGGGGAGAGAGAATAAACAGCTAAGAAATATATTGTGAATTATCATCAGTATGATCCTCGTTCAAACGATAATTCAAGTCAAATGCTAGAAGCATTTATTTACCAAATTATTTCATATTCGAGCTGCAAGATGCTCCTAAATGTCCCTGAAGGACAGAGTTTACAACATGCGTGAAGCATGATAGACAAATTGATTTCAAATGCAATAATTCTTGAAAAAAAGAGGAGCATATGATCAAAATAATCATAATAAGGAGGCAATGTGCTCTTGGATAGCCTACGACATAACACTTCATAAAACCTCATATGAGGTTCAGGTACCTAAAAAATAGTGAAGTGATAAGATCTCAGTAAGTTGTGTCTAATTGCAAACCGATACAAAATGACATCTCATCGACGATATATTTGATAAATATAGTGCGCAATATTGTATAATATTATGAAGCTCTGAATTCTACGTCTCTTAAAGCATATTGATGTAGGAATAATTACCAAGTAGAAACATCTTGGTAAATTTACTGACATGCGGTCTTGACATGAGAAGATGTCATACTAAATAAAAATTGTCTCAGCCTATATGACTTACGTGACAAAATTTATATGAATTTATTTGAAGAATTCAAAATGCTTGAAGCATATACAAGTTATTAAAAAACTTGTTTGTAATCCTCCAACGGATTAAATGAACTAAGGTTGATGTACTGAAATCACTTTAATAAATATTTATTGATGAAGGGCACAAAGATGACTCAGTTTACCCTTATCCTTTTATACTATTGAAAATCTTTCATAATGTTATGCAAGTTGCTGACTTGAATACTATTGGAGCTTTAGAGTTTTCAAAAGACAGTAGATTACCTGCTAAAAGAAGTTGAAATGAGAAAATTAGATTAGTCCTGAAGTACCAAATATTTGATCATTTAATGCATTTATTTATCTTGCTATAACTATGAACATGATATAATTGCTTCCTTACATGTAGATACTGAAATAAGATTAATTGCATATTATCGATTTGATGAGATAATTTTTTCAAAATTAGGGGGAGAGAATAATGATATTTTGTGGAATAATCCATCATTGTCTCATCTTGATCCACGTGCTTCTATTTGTGAAAAAGAGGTCCAAAAGATTATTCACTTGCAGAAAATAGTAAATAAAATGCCAGACGCATTTACAGATTTGAAAAGAATTACCAAATCACATATCCTTGCAGAGAATGTCCAATTCGAATTTATGTCCCTGTAGGACCATCTACTAGTGTCATAGCAAATGAGTCCAAAACACGCATGAAGCGTGATAGACCATTGGGTTCTAAGGATCGGAATCCTAGAAAAATAAAAAATAATGGTCAAGATGACACTAAGAAAGAATCTCATAAAGAAATACAAGATTTGAGCAATCCTGATATTCTTGAAGAAACCAATGAGCCACAAACTCAAAAAGATGAAGAAATATCAATAAATTCAATTGATGTTAGGACTAATTTGAATCGCTTGAAAAAAAATATTATTTGAAATGAGATAAAATACCCACAACCTTATATGAATATAATATAGCAAACATTGCTCAATTGAAGGGAGGATTCATAAAAGGAGATAGGACAAAGCACATTTCACCAAAGTTGTTATTCACACACGAGCTCCAAAAAATGGTGATATCAACGTGCAACAGATTCGTTCAAGTGATAATATGGATGATTTGTTCACTAAGTTATTACCAACTGTAACTTTCGAGAAGATGGTGCACAAGATTGAAATACGAAGACTCAAGCATTTGGCCTGAAGTTCTCATCAGGGGAGTTAATACATGTTGTACTCTTTTTTCCGTATAAGATTTTGTCCCACTGGGTTTTCCTTGTAAGGTTTTTAGTGAGGCAACCAAAATATGTATTATTAAAAATGTGTACTCTTTTTTTCTTCACTAGAAGTTTTCCTATTGAATTTTTTCTAGTAAGATTTTAACGAAGCACATTATCTATGTACATCCAAGATGGAGTGTTATGAAATATTATACAATGTGGATGTCCAATTGTCCACTACTCTTCCCCATTAATACTCATCATTGGGTAATGATCCATACCTCCACTACCTCCTCATTAATCTATCACACCCCATAATCTTTCCCTTATTCTCAAAGGTTAAAAGCCATATTCATGGCAACCCTTTGTATCCCTCAATATCATCCTATAAATAGTGATATTAGATATCACATTGGAGACTTGAACATACTTGGATGAATAAGAAAGTTCTCATCCCTTGTCTATCTATTTTCATTACTTTCATCCTTTAATATTGTTACTTATCTGCTTTGATTTCATAACAGATATGTATTTCTTTTTCTTTCTTGTAAGATACTTATTAGTGAAAGAACCTTTTTCTTTGATTCCCAATATCTATCATTTCTCCCCATTAGGCCCTTACCATCCAACTCCATCACTAAGAATATTTTAACCACGGGATCAATTACATCTTATCTTGTATTATTCATTCTTTTTTGGGAATTGGGGTAAATATATCCTTCAGCTTTGTTATTTAGAGCAAATATACTATTTGTTAAGAAAGTAGGGTATATATACCCTCGTCATAACACAAATGATACATATTTGACCTTTTCGTTAACAGAAAAATAATTTCCCTTGTTTTTCATTTAAAAATTGTCACGTGCCTTTTAAAAATAAAAAATTATTCACCATCTTCATGTTAACCCATTTGTAAATCTCCACCAAAATCACTTAAAACCTTCACCAAATTATCTCAAATTTCAGGTATGAACTCCTCAAGACATTTTCGATCTTTTAAAATAACATCCATTAGAAAAGGAGCCTGCTTGCGAAAATTCGAAAATTTTGAACTTGAGCTTGAAGCTCCTTCAACAATATAATTAAACACACAATTTAACACCCAAATTTATCTCAAATAAGTTTAAAATGAAAAAGTTTACAGTTAATTATTTTTTAAAATATGTACTAACTATCATTCTTTTAAGATAAATTAATTTTAAAATGCATCACATATATTTATGTTTTAAATTGTATTACATCAATTTGAAAAGTGCCCCCAAGACTTGTCCCAATATGAGCCTAAAAGGTGATGATATTTTTCCAACTGGTGTATGATTCCCGATATATAATTGCGGCTTGACCACCTTTTCATTTTGTTATATGGTAGTCCACATTAATTGAACTTGAGATGAACCTGACAGATAATTGGTGTGTGATTGCTTATATTGGTGCTATGCTATAATATGCTCCTTTTTAAAATATTTGACAATTTTAGTAAGTCGTTTTTTCTCTTTTTCAGATGGAACCTTTTCCACTTTCCAAATGGATTGAGACATCTCATCTGTTACTAAATCTTATCTTCCTCACCGCCTATTACCACTACTATTTAGATTCACTGAAAGTAGACAAGATCATGCTTAAATCTTTGATCTAAAAAGTATTTTTTGTCTTCTCGTATTAGCTGTCTTGGTACTCCCTCCTAAAGTAATAACATACCATGATATATACGATTTTGTATACTATATATATCACGGTTTCAAAAGAAAGCTTTTCCATAATTGAAATTGTGATATACACGGTATACAAAATCGTGTATATCACGGGTTGTGGTTTAGATTTTAGGTAATATTGTTGTAATTAAATTAACATTGTACACTTCTCATAATTATAGAATTCTTGTACAAGTAGAATATGGTTTTGAGAATAGAATAGGAATAGGGTTTTCCAGCCCAGTTCTGCCCCAGTTAATGTTTCTGACGTCAGTCCCGAATCCGATTTTAGGCCAGCATGCCCACTGTCTGATGGCTCGTCCGTCACCCATATGAATGTTTCCCAAAATCCATCTAATTCTCCCCCGAGTCATAGACCGATCACTCGTAGTCAACGGGGTATTTTAAGTCAAAGAGATATTTTAATCTCAATTCTAATGTTCTTAAATCCCCCTACCCCGTAACCCAGTGTCCGCATTAAATGACCCAAATTAGAAATTGGCTATGACCGACGAATATGATGCTCTTATTGCAAATAAGATGTGGGAGTTGGTACCCCTTCCTTCTGGTGTTAATATTATTCAATCTATGTGAATTTTTACTCATAAGGATAATTCTTATGGTTCTTTTGCGAGGCATAAGACTCGTCTTGTAGGTGATGGTAAGACTTAGCAGGTTTGCGTGAATTGTGGTGAGACCTTTAGTTCGGTGGTCAAACCGGCTACCATTCACACTGTTCTCAGTCTGGCTCTTTCGAAAGCTTGGCCTATTCATCAGTTAGACGTAAAGAATGTTTTCTTACATGGTGAGCTTAAGGAGACCGTTTACATGCATCAGCCCTTGGGTTTTCGAGACCCCAAATATCCTCATCATGTCTGTTTATTGAAGAAGTCCTTGTATGGGCTTATGCAGACTATGTATCATCTATTGGGTTTTCACACAGCAGGTCTGATAATTCATTATTCATATTTATATGTGGACGATATTATCTTGACTGCCTCTTATGATGCTTTGCGAACGTCTATCATGACAATGCTCAGTTCTGAGTTTGCTATGAAAGACCTGGGGACCTTTAGTTACTTTTTGAAGATTGTTGTCACTTGTCATGTAGGTGGGTTATTCTTATCACAATGGAAGTATGTAGCGGAGATCATTCAGCAAGATGGTATATCCTTGTGCAAGTCTACTTCCACTCCAGTTAATACTAAACCCAAGTTAGGTGTTGCGGCTGACTCATCGTACGAGGATGCGACCTACTATCGCAGTCTTACATGGGCTCTTCAGTATCTTACTTTCACGAGACCAGATATTACGTATGTCGTACAACATGTGTGTTTGTTTATGCATGATCCCAAGGTTGAGCACATGAATGCACTCAAACGCATTATTCGATACATCCAGGGGACACTTGACTATGACTTATATTTATATCCTTCATCAACGTCTACACTTGTCTCGTATACAAATGCTGATTTTGGTGGTTGTCCAGATACCAGATGATCCACGTCTGGCTATTGTATGTTTCTTGATAATAACTTGGTCTCCTGGTCTGCGAAACGTCAATCTACACTATCACGCTCTAGTGCCGAGGCCGAGTATCGAGGGGTAGCTAATGTGGTCTCTGAATCCTATTGGCTACGTAATATTCTTTTAGAGCCTCATTGTCCTATTCAGAAAGCTACCTTGGTTTATTGTGATAATATTAGTGTCGTCTATATTTTTGGTAATCCGGTTCAACACCAGCGCACTAAACACATCAAGATGGATATTCACTTTATTTGCGAAAAGGTAGCTCGTGGTGTCAAATTGCAGACATCTTTACGAAAGGTCTTACCTCGGTCCTCTTTGATGATTTTAGGGACAGTCTCAGCGTACGAAGACCACCCGCTATGACTGCGGGGGTGTAATAACATACCGTGATATACACGGTTTTGTATACCATGTATATCACGGTTTCAAAAGGAAGCTTTTCAATAATTGAAACTATGATATACAAGGTATACAAAACCATGTATTTCACGGGTTGGGGTTTAGATTTTAGGTAATATTGTTGTAATTAAATTAGTATTGTACACTTACCATAATTATAGAATTCTTGTACAAGTAGAATAGAGTTTTGGGAATAGAATAGGAATAGAATTTTTCATATTGTAAATTGTATATATACTCTTTCATTAATGAAAATAATCAAGGAATTATTTCTTTCATAAATGATTATATTTTTTTTTTGATATTCAGCTTTTTGGCTTACGCCAGACTATTTCTGGAGATAGTAGTACCGGTCCCTCAACACTACTACCATTAAATCGCGGGATATGCCTGAATGACCGGGGTTTGAGAACAGAGCAACTGATATCACCTACAAGGTCCTATTCCAGAAGAGAGCAAAGCCCACGCTGCAGGCCTTTAGCTGGATTTTAAGTTCACATCCTTTGTCATCCAGCTATGCCCTGGGGGACTAAAAGGGGAATATATTTTTGATTTTATTGATGAATGATTTACAATATATATAAGATTACAAAAATATTTACTTTGATACAAACTAGGTTAATCTAATTTCAAAAGGATTATAATTCTACCTAAAATAAGAGATATACAATTAATACAATTAATGAAAGAATATTGTGAAATATTCTATTACCTCCATCCCAATTATATGTTATAGTTTGATTGAGCACGAAATTTAAGAAATAAAGAAATACTTTTGAATCTTGTGATCTAAAATAAGTTTGTGTGTGATTATAGATCATCTTGTTAAGCGTAAAATTTAAAGTTTAAAATTAAATTATTGTCAAATAAGGAATAATGTCATTCTTTTTTGGACTGATTAAGAAGAAAAATGTGTCATATAAATTGAGACAGAGAGAATAATTAACTTTTGAGTTTTACTCTATGTTACCGTGACGGTTTTATAATCTATATATAATATAAAGCTAGAAGTAGGAGAAATAATGTGGGATACCTCTAAAGCCAAGAATGATATTTATTTTTTTCTCAAATTTTTGACATTTTTAATTATTTTTCTTATTTATGTGCTATATTAAAAAAAAACTCAAAAGTTATTACTCCTTTAACTCTCTTAATTATCTCTTAACTAGGTTAAATGCTCCACGTAGAACTCTCTATAACATTTTGTCAGTTTCATTTTGTCTCTGCCTTCAGTGGGAAAGCCTAATTATTAGCAACTATTTGCATTCCCTTAAAAAAAACTTCTTCGTAATCAGCAAATCAGCAAACAACAATTTATCCTTTCTACTATCATTTTCTGCCTTTTGTTTTTTTTTAATTTTCCCCATAAAAGATTTGTTGAAAAGTAAAAGACACCCTATTTAGTTTTCAAGAACATTAAATACAGCCTATTAATGTCCTCTCTAATTATTTTGGATTTTTAACATATAGACGTTATTCAACAATCAACATGGCCAAAGTTCTTATTCTCTCATAATCTTCACTCTCTGCGTAATGATTTAGTCTTCTTATGCCCCCTCCCCTTTTTAAAAGGTTAGTTGTTTGTTGCTATTATAGAATTTTTTTTCTGAACATCTGCTTTAATATACATATATTTAGTCTCTTCGTTGGCTTTTTATTATTTGAGATTCGATTAATTCTTTTTATGTTATATTTCTAGGGGAGAATACTATACCGGTAGAAGTGGTTAGCTTTTCAATAAATTTGATTATCGTGCAATTGTTTTTGGCAGGACATAATTCTGCCCGATTAATATTATGGTTGTGAATCTCTTATTATTGGTATGTATTTATGATTTCAAGAACCTAACTTAGAGAATTAACAGATGCTTCTATAATTTAATGTTTTGAATGATGGAGTTTGATCATGATTTAGCCATTTATGTAGATTTTTATCCTGTGACAGTAACCCTATGAAAAAGCTTTGCTCGTAGCATATTTTTGTCTCTTAATCTACCTCTCTTTATGATATAATATAATTCGTTATTGCATTTTCTTGTGTTTTTTATAGGTTCGAAGCATATAATCGATCATTTATAGTCACTTCAATTTGTTGAGATATCTCACTTTGTTTCTTAGAAGGCTTGCATAGCTCAATTGGTTAGTGATCTGCTCTACCTGTCAAGGTAGATGTAAGGTCTGCGTACACTCTGCTCTCTCCAGACTCACGTTATGGGTTTTCACTGGGTATGTTATTGTTTGTTGTTGTATCTCACTTTGTTTCTTGAAGTTTTTGTTGATTATTTTACTACTAGGTAATTTTTCCGTGCTTCGTGCGGTCATGAATATCCTCATTAAACTTGTGGATAATCATTTTCAAGTATCTTAGTATCATTTTGCACTAAAACAAAGATGGACGTATCATGAAATAATGTGAAGTCACCCCTATTTTGCTGTCTAGGGAGTTGTTGACTAATACCTAAAAATTTATTGAAGGGCTAGATTCCCCAATTCATAAACTTAATAAAGGAATGAGTGACATTAGTAAATCTCACAGTGAATGATAATTCTCTCCTAAAACACTTTCATGAGACATGGATGGAGTTAACAAAAAGAACCTATGACTATGAAGCAAAAAATTCCCCAAAGCTTCTCGAATATTGCAATAATATCAGGAGATAAGATGAAACATCGGCTCAAATTTAGTTGTATCTTTACTGGGACCAATTTTCTTGCCAAATCTTTTAAGCAACCAAAATAACTACTCAGCGATAAGAAAAAACCAAACAAATATTTGTTTATTTGGCCTGATAATGTCATTGTAAGTTCTTTCCTTATTTGCATTTGTGCATATATGTAATTGCAGAAATCTTTCATATGGTTTATGACAATTAGCAAGTCTGTTTGAGTATTTCAAAATAATTATTGCAATCTATTGACATATGTTCATTTTACGGTATCATTGATTATTGTTTCACTTGCTGCAAAGGGGTTATATTAGAATGATATTGAGCTTAAGTCAAATGCTTTGATTATCATACCATTCATCAAATGCAATTTTTGTTTAATGAAGATGATTATGGACAATTTGAAATGCCAGGCAACCACACTACCATATTCATCAAAAACCAACAATAGAAATGAACACCTATTCCAGAATTTAATAAAACAATGAAAGCTATAGTTACAATAATTTTAGCAAAGAATATGGTAGTGGGGGCTCCTGGGGTGGGAGATTCCACCTTTTGGAATAAGAAATGAAGCAAAATGTGGCGCCAACAATTTTATCTCAACGCACCTCATATGCCCAAAAACCAATAATAAGTTAAAATTAAAAATATGACATGGTTGACAGAAATACATGAAGCAAGACAGAATGGCACGACATTTTCATTAGAATTCACACAAGCAATAGGTTAAATATCGGAGAAATGGTCTGAGAAGTACTTATAATCTTGTATACTCATTACAAAGAGTTCATAAGTAGAGATAAGATATCATTGTATATCTGAAGGCGAAGCTAGTCTGGAAAAACAGTGACATCTTAGCGTTAACGTAGTAGTAATATTCTGAGTAGACATAGACAACTGTTAAAGTGGCATGATTGAGATAAATGAAATCCACCACCACTGATAATTCTCAGCACTTCGAAGATTTAGATACATAAATTACACGTTTGACGCCAAATGCTCGCCAATCCTTCAATATTGATCCGTTAGTATTCTAGCAAAATTTCTCGGATAAATCTGCAGCAACAATAGGAGAAAGTCTGTCTGCAAGATTTCAGCGGTAATCAGTTTTAATAACCATGATATAGCAACAATAAATGACCAGAACAAATTTAACACACAAAACTACAAAGGTCGTACCAGTGTCTCACTACTACTAACAGAAACAGAGCAAAACATTAATACCAAAATGAATATTGAAGACAAATCATCATACACAGATAAATAATATACTCCAAATGTGACTACTACCAGAGACAGTTGATTAAGGGGGTAAAGAAACACAGCAACTACAAAAAAGAGAGTATCAGAAGGAAAAAGTGTTAAGCCAGTGGACCTTGAAAGTAACTTCATTATTCGAGGTATAACATAATTCACATAGCAAAATCAAAAGGCCTCACTTTTCATTGCATGGTGCAGACTACTTTTATAAGACGTGAATTTGACAAAATATACGACCAAAGCATACAATTCAAGGACCAACATGATAGTAATGTAAGAAAGTCCAACGAAAACACCAAACTCTTAGTTATCTCGTTCAATTTAGAACTTCGGCAGTTACTATGTGAGACTTTAAATTGGGGAAATGGGAAATGAAAGAGCCAAAAAAATTTAGTGGGCAGACTGAGAAGGAAAAAGGGCAAAAAAAAAAAAGGAGGTAAAAGATAAATAACATTCCTGAAAACCATGTCCAAGTAAATTCGAGACTACCTATGAGAATTTCAATAATAACAGAAAATCATTCTAACCATAATAAATCTCTCTTTTAGAATAATATGACTGAATTTCTAACTAAAACTCAAAAGATTTACCAACACTTCAAATAACTATGTTGGGCTTGGGGGAGTAGTCGGGATGCGACCGGTATGTGGGATAAGACGGCCAGTTGCATTCGGGAGGTAGCTAGAGAAGTGCTAGAGGCCTCGCGGGGTAACCGTGGTGGGCATCGAGGGGACTGGTGGTGGAATGGTAAAAGTTCAATAGAAGGTGGAAGCGAAGAAAGCGGCGTATGTGAAATTGGTAGAAAGCAAGGATGAGATGGAGAAGTAGACGAATAGGAAACTGTATAAGATGGCGAGGAAGGAGGAAAAGCTAGCGGTTACGACAGCGAAATCGTCTTTCGAACGCATGTATGTGAATTAGAGGAGAAAGGCGGGGATAAGAAGTTGTACAGACTAGCCAAGGAAAGGGAGAGGAGGGTGTAAGATTGGAATAATTTCTCTTGGGAATTCCTTTCATTAATCACAATATATATAGTTGTACATAGGTTGATTCCTAATACAGTAAGAATCGTAAGTTACCTTAAATGGTTGATTCCTAATACAATAAGAATCCTAAGTTACCTTAAATATACATCTATCATAATTATAAAATATACTATGAATATTCGGAGAATATTCGCTAATACTCCCCCTCAGTCGGAGCAGGAGGAGGCCGAACGCTAAGGCTGGATCGGAAGTCGGTGAAGAGTTGTCTCGGTAGTCCCTTTGTGAAAATGTCTGCATACTGAAAGGAGGAAGGCACGTGTAATATTTTGACCTGACCAAGGGAAACCTTCTCTCACACAAAGTAAATATCCATCTCAATATGCTTAGTCCGCTGATGTTGGACCGGATTATGAGACATATAGATGGCAAATATGTTGTCACAATAGACTATAGACGCCTTTTGTAGTGGACACTAGAGCTCCAAAAGAAGATTTCGGAGCCAACAGATCTCAGCAACTACATTAGCAACTCCACAATATTCTGCTTCACCACTCGAACGGGATAGCGTGGCCTGCCGCTTGGCGGACCAGGAGATAAGATTATCCCCAAGAAATACAGTAGCCTGAGGTGGAGCGACGTGTGTCGAGGCATCCTGCCCAATCTGCATCCGTGTAGGAGAGTAACTTGGTTGGGGCAGAGGGGTAGAGATGTAGTCCAAAGTCCAGTGTGCCCTTAATGTATCTGATAATACGTTTGAGGGCGGCAAAATGGGACTCTCGGGGGTCGTGCATAAACAGACACACCTACTGAACGACATATGCAATATCAGGCCTAGTGAATGTAAGATACTGAAGGGCACCTGCTAGACTCCGATATAGAGTGGGATCAGAAACTGGCACACCGTCATTGGCACTGAGCTTGGATTTCGAGTCAACCGGAGTTGGCATAATTTTACAATTTGTCATCTTAGACCTATATACTATCTCTTCTGCATATCTACGCTGACACAAAAACATAGTAGCTGCAGATCTGGTCACTGATATACCCAAAAAATAACTCAGCTTGCCCAAGTCAGTCATAATAAATTCAGTTTTGAGTAGAGCAATGATTTCATTCTTCAAACCGTCAGATGAGGCAGTAAGAACAATGTCATCCACATATAATAGCAAATAAGCAGTGCTACTACCTCGATGAAAAGTGAAGAGAGAGTTATCACACCTGCTATAAATAAAACCGATCTGCATAATATACCTGGCAAAGCAATCATACCAAGTACGGGGTGCCTGTTTCAAGCCATACAATGACTTCTTGAGACGACATACATACTGCGGAACTGCCGGATGAACAAAACCAAGGGGCTGATGCATGTACACAGTTTCTTTCAAATCCCCATAAAGAAATGCATTCTTGACATCAAGCTGATAAATCGGTCAATGCATGCCCATAGCAATACTGAGAACAGTCTGAATAGTGGTCGGTTTAACAACCGGACTGAATGTCTCACCACAATCAATTCCTTCCTGCTAATTAGTGTCATTGGCAACAAGTTTTGCCTTATACCGCTCCAAGTCACCATTGTCTCTGAACTTGGGACGAAATAGCCACATACACTAGATAACATTCACACCGTCTGGTCTAGGTACCAAATCCTAAGTGTTATGCTTGGTTAAAGCGTTAAACTCCTCGTACATGGCCGCATTCCAATTAGGGTCCAGTTTTGCTAGTTTTGGATTTTTTGGAATGGGCGATAAGGTTTGTGTGGAGAGGTTGAAGTGAATATTGGGTTTGAAGATCCCGTGTTGTGCATGAGTCTCCATGCGATAGGAGGCAGCAGTGCTACCGTACTGGGAGGCTGCAGGCTTACGGGTTCTGGACTGGGAGGCAGGAGTGCTGCTGGGGGGCAGGAGACACGACTGGAGGCAGCAAGGGTATTGGTGGGGTGTTCGACCGAGAGCAGGGATTTGTTTGGTTGGTGCCGGACAGTGGCGGGGACGTGGTTGTATGCTCTGTCGGAACAGTGGGCTGCTGTTGGTATAGAGATTGGATAGCCGAGGACAGACTCGGTTCATCGAGAAAGGTGTAATCGGTGGTCTGAAATTTTTGGAGATTTGAAAAAGGAAATGTCGTCTCGTCAAAGGTGACATGACAGGAGACGATGATTTTGCGAGTGGCAATGTCATAGCACAGGTATCCCCGATGAGTATAAGAGAGACCAACAAAGACACAGGGTAAGGTGCGAGGGGCAAGTTTGTGAGGTGCAGTGGAGGCTATGTTGGGGTAGCATAAGCAACCAAAAATACGGAGATGGTCATAGGATGGGAACCCATGGTATAAGATTTCGATAGGGGTCTTGTTTTGGAGAGTGCTAGTTGGTAAATATTCAGAAAGGATTCTACCATTTTAACAACATAGACCCAAAAAGGCAGTGGAAGACAGGCATGAAACAGAAGGGTGCGAACCATGTTATTGGTGGTACGTATAATTCGTTCAGCCTTTCTGTTTTGGGAGGAAGTATAGGGACAGGAAAAATGGAAAACCATGCCTTGTTTAGAGCAAAAATTGTGAAATGTCGAGTTATTAAATTCATGTTCATTATCACATTGGAATGATTTGACAAAATTTTCAAACTGTGTTTTAATGAATTTTTGAAATTCAAGGAATTTGGCAAAAACTTCAGATTTGATTTCAGTGGGTAAATCCAGACAAAATGTGAAAAATCATCTAAGAATACAAGATAAAATTTGTGACCCAAAGAGCTAATAATCAGAGATGTCCACAAATCAGCATGAACAATATCAAAAGGAGAAAAAGTAACACTGTTTGATGACATAAATGGAAGACGAGTATGCTTGCCGAGCGGGCAAGATAGACAGTGTTGGGCAAGTTTTCCATTATTACATTGAATACGCTAAGTAGTCCTAAGAAAAGTAAAAACAGGATCTCCGGGGTGTCCGAGTCTGTTGTGCCAAGTTGAGGGAGAGATAGCCGCAAATGATAGATGTGATTGTGGTCTAACAGCGGAATATTGAGTGAAGGGGTATAGGTCTCGCACACTATTGCAGCCCGTAAGAATTTTCCCCGTATTGAGATCCTTCACAGAAAAACCAAAAGGGTCAAATTCGACAAACACAAAATTATTGCTAGTGAATTTTCTAACAGAGATTAAGTTTTTAATGATGTTAGGGGTGTAGAGGACGTGACTTAGGGAGAAAGGCGGGTGGGGATGTTTGGTATGTGTGTTACCGTAACATTCAATTGGAATGCGATGACCATTGCCGACAGTAATAAATTGAGGATACTTTAGCCGAAGTAGTTGAGATAAGTTACCTGACGACCGGGTGAGGTGAGATGTGGCTCCGGTGTCCATGTACCAATTTTCATCGGGCTGTTGAAGGTTCATGGTGCTGAAGGCCTGGCCCAAGTCAATGGGGGCCAGGCTGTCGCCTTGCGGTTGCTGCTGGACTGAGACCATGTGGGCCTGATGTTGTTGCGGGTGGGCCTGCCTGTTGGCTGGGGCAGAGCCCAATAGGCCAGCGACCAAGCAGGCTGCTGAAACTGGGCCCCTGCAGTTGGGTATGGGCATGCAGGCGAGGCCTAGTTTGCTTGATTGTGCCATATTGGCTGTTGTCTAGGCCACGGTAGATAGGCAGTATTTGGGCCTGGCTGCGGTTGCCTTTGCCGCGGCCCTTCCCTTTATTATTGTTACCGCGGCCTCTGCCGCGGGACTGCTGCTGGTGGTGGTCTTGCGGTGGTGGCTGTGTGGTGTTGGCCGCAGGTGGAGGCATGTCGTCAACGGCTAATGCCTTGTGATTGTGCTCGTCTTGTTTGGCACGTCGTGTTTCTTCTAACAAAAGTTGTGAACGTGCTTTGTTGAAATTTGGGAGGGGATCGGCTTGTTGAATCATCGTTGCGAGTGTATCATATTCACCTTTCGGTAAACCAGCAACTAGTTGAAGCACCATCTTGGTTTCTGACACAGAAGTCCCTACGTTGGACAGTTGGTCGGTTATGAGTTTCAGTTGCTTACAATATTCGGACATGTTGTTAAAATTCTCGAGATGTGTATTATTGAACTGCTCTTCCAAATACACGGCCCGAGTATTTTTATTATCCTGAAAAATTTCTTCTAGCCGGACCCAAAGTTCACGTGCCGTAGCACCTATTTTCATGATAGTGCACAACAAGTCTTTAGAGATGGTGCTGTAGATCCATTGTTTGACGATGGCGTCAAGGAGACGCCAGGTTGAGTCTGCAACATCGGTGGGACGAGAAACAAAATCATCAATATGGTCGAGCACATTGTATGCACATACATGAATATAGAATAGTTTCATCCATATGGAATATTGACAGTCTTCTTGGTCAAGAATTATAGGGATAAAATTCTTGATGTTGTTAACGGCGAATGCCGGATGAAAAGAAGACCAGGAACGTTGAGAGGGGTTGTCAAGTGTGCCAGTGGATGAACCAGAATTAGTGGGGGAAGACATGGTGGCAACCTTGTTGCCGCCGGCCGAGAGGAAGGGAAGAAGGGGGGTTTCGACTGTGAGAGAAAAAATAGAGGGGGGATTAGGGTTTGGCTCTTGATACCATGTAAGATTGGAATAATTTTCCTTGGGGATTCCTTTCATTAATCACAATATATATAGTTGTATAAAGGTTGATTCCTAATACAATAAGAATTCTAAGTTACCTTAAATATACATCTATCATAATTACAAAATATACTGTGAATATTCGGGGAATATTCGCTGATAGAGGGCCCTTGACTTGGATCACGTGAGGTGCATCAAGGACGAGGACGATAAAGTAGTGGTGGAGAAAGCGCATATTAGGCAGAGGTGACAGTCTTACTTTCATAAACTCTTGAACGAAAAAGGAGATGGAGATATTATGCTGGGAGATCTGGAGCATTCTGGTAAGTACCGGGATTTTGGGTATTGTAGAAGCATTAAGGTCGAGGAGGTTAAAGATGTTGTGCGCAGGATGCGCAGGGGATGAGTGATCGGGCCTGATGAGATCCTAGTTAAATTTTGGAAAAGCACAGGCAAGGCAGGTTTGGAGTGGCTGACTAAGTTGTTTAACGTCATTTTTAAGACGACAAGAATGCCCGAAGAATGGAGGTGGAATACAATGATTCCCTTGTACAAAAACAAAGGTCATATCCAGAGTTGCAACAACTATAGGGGTATCAAGTTGTTGAGCCACACTATGAAAGTTTGAGAAAGGGTCGTGGAGATGAGGGGTGAGGAGAGGCGTGTCTATTTCTGAGAACCAGTTTGAATTCATGTCGGGGCGTTCGACTACTGAAGCTATTCATCTTATTAGGAGGTTGGTGGAACAGTATAGGGAGAGGAAGAAAGACTTACATATGATTTTCATCGACCTCGAGAAGGCATATGACAAAGTTCCTAGGGAGGTTCTATAGAGATGTTTGGAGGTTAGATGTGTACTTGTGGCGTACACTAGAGCGATCAAGGATATGTATAATGGAGCTAATACTAGGGTACGGACAGTAGGAGGAGACTCTGAGCACTTTCCAGTAATGATGGGGTTGCACCAAGGATCATCTCTTAGCCCATTCCTATTTGTCGTGTGATGGACGGACTGACGCGACAAATCTAAGGGGAGGTACCATGGTGTATGTTATTCACAGAGGACATAGTCCTGATTGATGAGACTCGCAGCAGAGTGAATGCCAAGCTGGAGGTTTGGAAATAGACTCTAGAGTCTAAAAGGTTTAGGTTGAATAGGACCAAGACAGAATATTTAGAGTGCAAGTTCAGCAACGGGAGCGACCCTGAGACAGGCGTGGAGGTGAGGCTTGGTACTCAGGTCATTCCAAAGAGAGGAATCTTCAAGTACCTAGGGTCTATTATCCAAGGAAATTGAGAGATTGATGACGATATCACACATAGTATTGGGGCAGGGTGGATGAAATAAAGGCTCGATCTAGAGTCTTGTGCGACAAAAAGGTGCCACCAAAACTTAAAGGTAAGTTCTATAGGGTAGTGGTTAGACAGACTATATTGTATGTGGTAGAGTGTTGGCCAGTCATGACTTTGCACATACAATAGATAAAAATTGCGGAGATGGATGTGTGGGCATACAAGGAGAGATAGGATTAGAAATGATGATATCTGGGACAAAGTGGGAGTGGCCTCGGTGGAGGACAAGATGCGAGAAGCGAGGTTGAGATGGTTCGGGCATGTGCAGAGGAGAGACACAGATGCCCCAGTACGGAGGTGTGAGAGGTTGTCTATGGACGGGTTCATGAGGGGTAAAGGTAGGCCGAAGAAGTATTGGGGAGAGATGATTAGACGGGATATGGCGCAGATGCAACTTACTGAGGACATGACCTTAGATATGAGATTGTAGAGGACACACATTAGGGTAAAAGGGTAGTAGGTAGTCGAGCGTAGTCCTACTTACGCTTATTAGATGATAGTTGTAGTGTTATAACTGTAGGCCCGATTAGCCTATCACACTTATAGGCGCAGTAGTGCTCTATAGTCACCTGTAGTTTGATTTCTGCTGCTATGTGTTCTTTAGTGTACTTTGTTTATCTTATTTAGTTGTACTGCTTCCTTTTGTTAGAAGGCGCTACCATGGCGTATTCGATTTTATTATCAGCATGTTCATACTGTTTTAATTTCTTGTCTGAGTCCGACCGTCTCTCTTGCTTTGCTTGTGATAATGCTTTGTCTTGAGTCGAGGGTCTCCCGGAAATAGCCGATCTACCTATCAAGGTGGGGGTAAGGTCTGCGTACATTTTTCCCCTCCCAGACCCACGTTATGGGATTGTACTGGGTATGTTGTTGTATGAGGTTAATTTCATGCGTTCTAATTTCAATCTTCAAAGCATTCTTGACATTCTCTCAAATTGTTCCGAAATTAAATAGCAACAAAATTAAGTAAAAACCAAAGAAAATGAACCTGTCATGAACTCTCTGAAGATTTTCTCGGGAGCAGAAAATCTCTCGTCCTTGAAGACTTGGAGTGCTTCCAAGCAATAACGTTGCCGATGAAGAAAAAAGAGATTCGAAGAAGGGACGGTTGGCTCTTTTGTCTTGGACTTTAAAGCAACATTTGGACTCTCCAGTATAAGACCCAACCGTTGTTGCTTAAGTAATATTTAACGATTATTTCTCAAGTAGTATTTATTACAGTTTTTCAAGTGTTTCTTAAAAAGAACTATTGGAGGAGACGGGTGAAGGTAAAATGCAAAAAAAAAAAGGATAAAAGAGAAATATAATTGATAATTCCATCTTTATATGTAGATATATAGTCTGATATTTCATAATTAACACAGTAAAGATGGAAGATAAAGTAAAATGTATATCATTTTCGTTGAATAAGAATACAAAAGATAATAGCAGGTAATCAAGATATTTTTCATCTTAAGCAATACACGCCTATTAAATTGTTACCCCAAAAAAGAAATAGCTAACAAATGATAAGGGAAAGTGAGGAAAGAAGAACTGGTAAGAAAATAAGTATGCAAAACTTTATTCTGCAATAAAAATCTCTAAAGGAAAAGAGACATTTGAGAAGTCTACCTATTGGAAAAAAAAAACTAAAGTCCAAGTTAATACAGTTTTCTTGTTAAGCAATTCAAGGACCGTACAACTTTTGATCTACTTTAAGAATTGAGGCCAAATGCTCGCGATCCCTCGATATGAAAACCTCGATAAATGAATATTCGATAAATTAATAATATCAATTAAATAATAATTTTCTCCGATCCTGACTTGGGCCAATGTGATAAAATAATAACATCGATAAATGCATAAGATAATAATTTTAAAAAAATTCATTGAGGCCCACTGAAAATATAAAATACTAATGCATTAAATACGTATGAAAATTACATATATAATTCATGAAATAAAGCACTTCCTAAACAATTTTTATTTCAAACTTTATGATTTCCTAAAATTACACAACTTGATGATTTTTATTTTTGTACTCACATAATGATTTTCTCATCTCATCAGTTAGCGTAGATTTTTTTACACCTTTCAAATGAGTAGCCATGTAAGAGAAGATATAATATATGAATTTTTATATTTTGGTATATGAAGTTAAAGTACATGTGTCTATTTATAAACTATATATTGTGTACTTGAAACAATTCACAACACTTCATATTCTAATGTACATGCATTCTATTTTGAATCACGTCAACCCAAGATTAATAAACTTATTTTTGACAAGATTAATAAACTCAGATACAATACACCATCATTAATTAATTGTTTATTTATTTTCTTTTCTTAGTTACTGAAAAAAAAATTAATTGTTTAATTTGAAAAAATATAATGTACAAAATAAAAATTATTCTGTAAATTAATAAATATTAATTTATCGATAAATTAATAATCTCGTATAAGATAATAATTTTTCATGTCCCAAGGATATTCATTTATAGAGGTTTTACTGTATATACAAGGGCGAAGTCGTCGAAGCGAGTCTTAAATGACCATTTTCTTCTAAAAGAAGGGGACCTTTTCTAGAAAAAAAATCTTGCAACATTCAAGGACCGTACTACTTTTGATATATATATTGAAAATATACAAGGATATACACGATATTCAATACCTTGTGCATATCGTGTATATCACGGAAACCCATGACAAGTGAGAGACCGTGATATACACGGTATACACAGCCGTGTATATCCCTACTTTAGTAACATATTATTTTTATATAATTAGCATTGTACACTTACCATAATTGTAGAATTATTGTACAAATAGAATAGGATTTTGGGAGTAGAATAGGAATAGGATTTTCCATATTATGGAAATTGTAAATTGTATATATATTCATTCATTAATGAAAATAATCAAGAGATTATTTCTTTCATAGTATCAGAAGTCTAGGTGCTTCTACCGATTTTCCTCTCTTCCGCTGCCTCGGTTTTCGTATCAAATTCTTGGTAAATGTGCATCTTACCTCCTCTCTTCCAACCTTTTCTTCCAAATTCCTCCTTCACCTATTGTTCTTTCATTATGTCTACGTCAAAGAACATGTTTCATCCTGCCCTTATTATTTTCAACATCAAAAACCACATCCCTATTGTTCTTGAGATGAAAAACGTCCAATATGCGACGTGGACAGAATTATTCAAAATTTACGCAATCTCACATCAAGTCCTCCGTCACATAATTCCTCCCACGGTCCCTCCACCCGCGGGGGTTCCTTAGTTATGGATCACTCTTGATGCTACCGTCCTTCAGTGGATTTACTCCACTATTTCTACCGACCTTTTACAGACGATCATTGAACCATACACTACGGCTATGGCTACCTGGACTAGATTGCGTGATATATTCCAGGACAACCAATATTCCTGAGTTGTCACCCTTGAGCAAGAATTTTCACAAGTCAACATGGAAGATTTCCCGAATGTTTCGGCCTATTGTAAACGACTCAATGAATTGGCGGACCAACTCCGTAACGTTGGAGCGCCTGTTACAAATAATAGTTTTGTTCTACAAATGGTTGCAGGCCTATCTAAGACCTATAATGGCGTTAGGACTCTCCTTCGTCAAAGAAATTCGCTTCCCCCTTTTTATCAAGCCAGTTTGATGCTCACGTTAGAAGAAGCCGGCTTGGCAAAAAAGGCAGCTACTGGTGCCAGTTTCGTGGCGATGATGACTTCATCAAATGACTCTCACGGTTTTGTTGACAATTCAGGTCAAAACCGTAAAAATAATGGCAAAAATTACGGCGGCGACCGAAATGGTAGTGGCAAAGACGGTGGTCCTCGGGGCAGTTGGCAGCAGCCCAATTAGTCTCAGCAGTAGGCTCTCTGGCAATGGAACTGGGCCAGTGGCTCATGGCCCAACAATGACTATTTTCCTCCCAACCCTTACCCAGGTAACTGGGCCTAGTTCCAGCCACAAGCTAGGCCCAGTTTCTCGGGTCCAGCTTCAGGCAACAATTTTCCTTCTTGGCCGGGGCCGCAGGCCAGTTTGCTTGGGCCTCGGTCACCGCAGGCATCCAGGCAGTGGGCCCCACACCGACTCCAACAGATATTGAGGCCGCGATGGATACACTTGGATTAACTCCTCCAGACCCGAATTGATACATGGACACCGGCGCCACATCTCACATGACGTCAGACCAAAGTACTCTCTCATCTTATTCCAATTTGAGCAAAAATCGTGGCATTATTGTTAGTAATGGAAATACATTTCCAATTCGTGATTACGGTAATACAACTTTGTCTCCCCCGCATCCACATCTTGTCTTGAAAAATACCCTTCATGCCCCAAACTTAATTAAAAATTTGGTGTCTGTCCGAAAATTTACCATTGATAATTTGGTTTCTGTTTATTTTGATCCTTTTGGGTTTTCTGTGAAGGATTTCAAAATGGGGATACCTCTAATGAGATGCAATAGTAGGGGAGATCTTTATCCAATCACGCTCGCCTCAAGTTTCTCGAGTCAAGCCATGCCATCGACATTTGCAGCTCTAGCTCCTTCCTTGTGGATGCACGTTTGGGTCACCCTGGGTCGTCTATTGTTTCTTCTTTGCCTAAAAACAATTTTGTTTCTTGTAAGAGTACACATAGTACTCCAAGTTGTCATTCCTGACCTTTAGGAAAACAAATTAGATTACCATTTGTAGCATTTACGTCTCGTACTTTGATGCCTTTTGATATTGTTCATAGCGATTTATGGACTTCTCCCATTCTTAGTTCTGTGGGCCATCATTATTATGTTCTATTTTTTTATGATTATTCTAATTTTGTATGGACCTTTCGTTAGCGAAAAAATCACAAGTTTTTTCCACATTCTTAAAATTTAGAGCGTTCATCCGTACCTAATTCGAACGAAAATCAAAAACATACTGTCGCGCCCGTTTTTAACCGACCCGCGAGAGGTCAGAGCGGAGCACAACGTATTCGGTGATTCCTGGGTATCGAATTAAGGAGCCGCCACCTAATTATTTATGGTGAATTAGGACACCTGAATACTAACTAAATGCTGTAATATAACTCTAATTTTAAGGTCTGCGAAACTAGTGAGATTCTAGGTAAGGGTTCTTTATTATCCTAAAGGGAAGGGGTTAGGCATCCTTTAAGATCCGCTAACTTGCGGTTATCCGGTCAAACTCAGGTTAATTATTGCTAGGAAAAATGCATGTTTTAAAAGTATACTAGATTAAAAAGATGTTTGCAAATATTTAGTAAATGATGCATTTTATACAAGTATGCATTCGGATGACATAAAAGAAAGATACATGTAAAGTTTGAAAAAATATGCATTTGTAACAATTGATATTGAAATAAATTATTTATAATGCCAAAGAAGTAAAATTTTGGAAATCATTGAATTGCAAATTGACCAAAAGATAAACTTATTTGTACGATTAATAAAGCAAATAAAAGATGACAAAAGTTGTTTTGAAAATCTTGAATACGCGTGACGAGCCAAAAATAGATAACTAGCGGAGGGTTTCTAAGTTTGAATTAACCGAGCTTACAAATAAAGAAGCTAGCGATGGGTTTCCAGTTTTAGACTACCCTATTAATTAATTCTAAGTCTATCTATTCTAAGCATTTCAATAATTGCATAAGTACAATAAATAATATTACAATAAAGAGCAAGATAAAAGCTGAATTAAAAAATAAATAAAATAAATAAACTCCGAGGAATATCTGCCTTTATTTACTTTATTCCCTGCAAGCTGTCAAGAACAAAACGGTTAGAAACAGTTAAAACAAATAACTTCGGATCCGTATCTAAAACAGTGAGCGTTTTGGTCACGGAGGGCTCAGACTTAAATTTTGAAAAGACCATTCCAATCACGTCGTGGCTGCAAACGTATGACTCGGTGATTATTTTGATTGCCTCGCCTACTAAACATGTTGGTCTCTCGGATGAAAAGAAAATATCATTATAATCACGTCGTGGCTGCGAACATATAACTTGTTGGTTATTTTAATAGCCTTGCCTACTAAACATGTTGATCCCTCGGATGAATTAAAAAGGTTTAAGCCTCATCTTTGCCTAGAAGTTATATTTCCGTCTTTACGACTGTGGAGGCCTCGAAATCGATGGATATTTTTCATCGGCCAGTGTAGTATCGTGTTCGAATCAGCAAAACTAAATCGGAACAGTAAGCAGCAGCAATAAGCAGTATGCAAAAACAGAGAGACAATTCTCAAGAAGACGGGATGTTTAGTAAAAAACAGTAAAACAGTAAATATCCGTTGCCCGGATGTTTAACCCAGTAAACAAAAAACAGAGAAACGAAAGAAGTGCGGCCTCGAATTCAATTTCATCGGCCTAAATGCAGTATTAGTAAAACGATAAAACAGTAAAACAGTAAGATATCCGCTGCACGAATGCTTAAAACAGTACTGAAAACAGAGAAACGAAACAAAAACGCGGCCTCAAATTCAATTTCATCGGCCGAAATGCGTTATTAATAAAACAATAAAACGGTAAGATATCCGTTGCACGGATGCTTAAAACAGTACTGAAAAACAGAGAAACGAAACGGAAAAAAAAAGCGCGGCCTCGAATTCAATTTCATCGGCCTGATGTAGTATTAGTTCAAATCAGAAGACGAACAAAAACAACAGCGAAAACATAAATCGAGAAGTTTTTTCCGAAAAGACGCGGCCTCGAATTTAATTTCATTGCCTAAATGCGGTATTAGTTCAATCAATAATAACAGTACCAAAGAAACGAGCAGTGAGCAATTAAAATATCCAACCCGAATTTTGAAATTTTGGAACCGAAACAGGATTAAGAAGTATTTATGAAAAATCAGACCCGGATTATGAACAGTGATCCGAATGGGTGACCCAATTCTGAAATAGATTTTTCAGATAACCAACAAATAAGATACGAAATGCAAGAATTCTGGAAAATATTCAAACAGGGTCGACCCGACCCGGATCAGCGACCCGACCCGAATCAAGTATCAAACCCGAATCAGATTTTCACCAATTTTCAGATAACCAATCAAATAAGATGCAAAATGCAATAATTCTAAAAAATATCCAAATCGGGTCGACCCGACCCGAATCAGTGATTCAAACCCGAATCAGATTTTCACCAATTTTCAAATAACCAACCAAATAAGATACGAAATGCAAAAATTCTGAAAAGTATCCAAATCGGGTCGACCCGACCCGAATCAGTGACCCGACCCGAATCAAGTATCAAACCCGAATCAGATTTTCGCTAATTTTTCAGATAACCAATCAAACAAGATACGAAATGCGATAATTCTAAAAATATCCAAATCGGGTCGACCCGACCGGAATCAGTGATTCAAACCCGAATCAGATTTTCACCAATTTTCAGATAACTAACCAAATAAGATATGAAATGCAAGAATTCTGGAAAATATCCAAACCGGGTCGACCCGACCCGAATTAAATATCAAACCCGAATCAGATTTTTGCACCAATTTCAGATAACCAACATGCAAGATGCGAAATGCAATAATTCTGGGAAATACAATCCGGGTCGACCCGACCCGAATCAGTGATTCGACCCGAAATAAGTGAAGAAAAACAACAAAAACAAGCAGATTTTCGGATTCGACCCACGAGACCGAAGTAGAATTATTTAAAAAACAAAGTTCAAGAACGAAACTCACCTTTTTTTTCCTTTTGATTTTGGGCTTGTTTTCGGACTTATTTCTCGGATAATAAAGAAGGCCAATGCTAAAAATCAAGAACACAATAAATATTTTTTATATATGAGAACGTCTTCCGAAAAAATCCCCCTCCAATGTAGAACAAAAAAGGGGGTATTTATAGGTGGATTCGCACCCCCTTGGTGTTCAAAACGAGTTCGAATTTCAAAATAAAGGAGCCAAAAATCGCGGATTTGAGGGGCATGAGTTGCGGATTTTTGGGGTATGGGTCGAAGGGTTGGTGGAAGTGACCGGCGCAGCAGAGGGGGGGTAGGTGGTGGTGTCGGGTTGGCGAGGTAATGGGGTGTGGGGTCGGGTGCGGCGACTTGGGTAAGGGGTGTTAGGGTTTGGATTTTTTTTTGTTTTAAGTTTTGTTTTGGTTAAGAAGTGAATAAAAGGGATGTTTGGTTGGGCTCGGGTATGGGGGTTTCCTGGGTGGGCTTGGCCGAAAAAATGGGGTAAGGGAAATAAAGGGTGAGGGCTGTTGGGCCTGGGCGAAATATGTTTTAGTTTGGGGTAGAATTGTTTTGGGTTGAGAAATAAGAAATGAGTTATGGGTTTAGAATATAAAAGGGGTTTAATATTAAAAATGCATTGAAGAAAAAATGTAAATTATTAAAAAAAAGAATATAACGATGTGATAATAATAAAAAATATAATATTTGCGATATGCTTAATGCTTGATAAAAAATAGAAATGCGATGTCATTTTGCGAAAATAAATAACATAGAATATTATGGATAAAACTATGATTATGATATTAAAATGCAAATGACAAATAAAAAATGCAAATAATAATAAAATGATGAAATAATAATAATAATATATATACGCATGTATGTATATAAATTGAAATTGTTTTGAGGTGTTAAAAAAAATATTTAAAATTGCAAATAAAATCAGAAACGGTGGGACAAAATTGGGTGTCAACACATACAATGTGATAATGGCAAAGGATATGATAGTGAGTTGTTTCGGGATTTTTGTGATGCTAATGGTATAGTTTTTCGTTTCTCTTGTCCTCATACGTCCTCACAAAATGGGAAAGCCGAACGAAAAATTCGTACCATTAATAATATTGTCCGAACTTTATTGGTCCATGCTTCCGTACTCCCTTCCATTTGGCATCATGCTCTACAAATGGTTACTTATCTCCTTAACATACTTCCTACCAAAGGGTTGACGTATGCATCTCCTCTTAAAATCCTCTTTAAGAAGAATCCTTCGTATTCACATCTTAGGGTCTTTGGGTGTTTATGCTATCCACTATTTCCGTCAACTACAATTCACAAACTTCAAGCTCGTTCTACCGCTTGTGTGTTTTTGGTTATCCGTCTAATCATCGTGGTTACAAATGTTTTGATTTGTTGTCTAATAAAATAATAATTAGTCGCCATGTTATTTTTTATGAAAGTCAATTTCCCCTGTGCCTAGTTCGTATAATTTTTTAGATGACGAAGTCTCAGCGTACATTATGCACCACTTAATGGGCTGATCTAGTGACCACGACCCGCCCGCCCATCGCCTGACCGCCACATTTACCCGCCAAAGACGCCCATCGTCGCCGACCGCCACGACCCGCCAAAGACGCCCATCGCCGCCTGACCCGCCACAACCCACTATTTCTGCCCCAGTTTCTGCTAGTGGGCCGATTGCCCATCCCACTACCGAGATTGTTTTTGGCTCAGTTTCTGCTCCAGTCCAGCCTATTATTTCCAATTTTAGGCCAGCAGGCTGTCTGTCACCGACTCGACTGTTTCCCAAAATCCACCCGATTTTCCTTTAACACATCGGCATGTTACTGGTAGTCAACGGGGTATTTTTAAACCAAAAATACATTTTAATCTTAATTCTAATATTCTTAAATCCCCACTACCCCGTAACCCAGTGTCTGCCTTAAATGACCCGAATTGGAAAATGACTATGAACGACGAATATGATGCTCTTACTGTAAGATTTGGCTGACTAGACTCAAGGTTCCCAAGCGGACTGCTCGAGTGAGAAGGTTACACGGCCACCGGATGGTCCGGACACTCCGCGCATATACCAACTCTCCTAAAATTTGGAAATTTGAAAGAAGTTTGCGGGTGCGCGAAACACACCTCGCGTTCATGTGTGATATTGTCAATTTTCCGAAGTGGAGGAAATATGAGCGGAATGCCAATTTAGGGAAAGCAGTAAAAAGTAGCAATTAAATCAGTTAAAAAAAATTACAAAGTAAACAATTTAACATACTAAAAATGTCGCAGAATATAAACAAATTAATATACAAAAAAAATTCACAAAGTAAACAATTTTTTAAAGCACTAAAATTTCACAAAGCAAACAATTTTAAAGCACTAACTTTTTTTCCAAAGCAAACAATTTAAAAAAAATTCACAAATTAAACAATTTTAAAACACTAAAATTTGCAAAGTGAATAATTTTAAAGCATTTGAAATTTTCGCAAAGTAAACACTGAGAAAATAAAGCACAATGATAATTAACCTAAGTTTGCTATGGTTAAGAACTTAAGCTCCCCAGTGGAGTCGCAGCCTCTGTCGCATCCGTTTTTTACCGCGGTTCGCAACATAATGGGTCGATTCCCTCTGGATTGATTAAATGTTGTTGAGGAGTCGCCACCTAATTATTCTACGGTGAATTAGGACACCTAAATATTAACTAAATGGTGCAAAGTGAACTCCGATTTATGGTCTGCGAAATTATGAGATTCTAGGTAAGGGTTATTTATTATCCTAAAAGGAAGAGGTTAGGCATCCTTTAAGATCCGCTAACTTGCGGTTATCCGGTCAAACTTAGGTTAATTATTATACTAAGGAAAATGCATGTTTTTACAAGTATAAAATTAAAATAATGTTGCAAGTAGTTAATGAAAGATGCATTTTTGATAAAATAATGAATTTTCCTTTTTGAGAAGTTTTGCAAAAGTGATTGTGATTTTGGGAAATAGGATCCGAAAAGTATGCATGACATTGTTTATAAAAATACATATAAAATCGACCTTTTAGATAAAAGCATGTGTTGTAAGACATTGTTTATAAAATATATGCAAAGTAGATTTTCAGATAAAAAAAACGTGCATTTGTGTGGTATGATTATAGAATACATACAAAGTTGATTTATAAAAAATATGTATTTGGATGACTTTGATTAAAATATATACAAGGTGATTTTTGGGTGAAACATGTATTCGTATTGCATTATTTACAAAAAAATACATGCAAAGTAATTTGTTGGATAAAAACACACATTTTGATTGCATTATTTACAGAAATACATGCAAAGTGATTTTTTTGGATAAAACACGCAATTGTATAACATTGTTTGTAAAATACATGTAAAATTAATTTTTAGATAAAAGTATGCATTATATATAAAATACATATTTTTTGCATTTTTATAGCAAAGGAGAAAAGTGAATTACTTATAATGCGAAGACATGATTTATATGAAAGTTATTTTTTGAATCACAAATCAGATATAAATAAAATGTCATTTGTATGGTTAATAATGCGAATAAAAGATGACCAAATTGTTTTGAAATTTTTGAACAGTTTAAAAAATAAGCTAGCATTTTGAAGGTATGAGAGACGAACCTAAAACAAATAAACTAACTTTTTAAAAGTATGGGCGACGGGCCTAAAATAGATAAACTAGCGGTTTCCGATTTTAAATCTACTCTTTCTAGATTATTAATTCTAAGTCTACCTATTCTACACATTTCAATAATTACACAAGTACAATAAATAATATTACAATATAGAATAAAATAAAGCTGAATTAAAGAAAATAAAATAGCAACAAAATATATCATCTCCGAGGGGTAGCTTGTCTTCTTTAACTTTCATAAATGTGCCTTGCAAGCTTAGGAGAATCTTAGATTTTGAATTTCGGATTTCAAGATTGAACCCTAAATTTCAACTTCCCAAAATCCTCCTCCTTTTTTTGAACCCGAAAATCAGCCTCCCCTAAATGAAGAAACAAAGGAGAGGTTTTATAGATGGCTTACCCCCTAAGAACAAGTTTGAAATTCGAATAAAAGGGTAAACAATCTGATTTTGGAAGCGGATTTTGGGAGTATGGGTTGCGGATTTTCGGGAATAATGGTGTGAGTGACGGGTGGTGTCAGGGGTTGGTGACCGGCGGGTTTTGAGGGAGGCAGGGTATAGGGGCACCCGGTCGATGGGTATGGGGTATGGGTGAGAAAAGAATGGTGTTAGGGTTAGGTTTGGGTTTTGTTTGGAGAATAAAGGGGATGTGGGGTTGGGCTGGCCGGTTGGGCTTGGGGTTTTGGGCGACGGGTGATGGGTTGGGTCGAGTGGGTTTTCCCGGTTGGGCTTGGTAAGGGGGTGGGTTGATATAATGTTTTGGGTTAAGGAAAAATGGGTTGTGGTTTAAATATAAAAGGGATATTGGGTTAAAAATATAAAAAGGAGTTTATTATAAAAAGATGTTTTGCAAGAAATGTAAATTATAAAAAAAAATTAAAATAACGATGTGATAATAATAAAAAATATAATATTTGCGAAATGCTTAATTAAAAAATGCAATGTCATTTTGCGAAAATAAAATAACATAGAATATTAGGGTAAAAATCATGATTATGATTAAAAAGGCAAATGATAGTAAAAATGTGAATAATAATAATAATAAATATATGATATTATATATATATATATATATATATATATATATATATATATATATATATATATATAAATTGTTTTGAGGTGTCAAAAAATATTTTAAAAAATGCAAATAAATCGGAAATGATGGGACAAAATTGGGTGTCAACAACCTCCGCCATGGGCTACCTACCCGCCATGGGCTACGTGGGCCTCACCGTCATGGGCTGCTCCACCTTGCCCCTACCCGACGTCCTCCTAGGCCCAACCTACGGCCCGACAAGCCCAATCCGGCATCCTCGGCGCACGTCCACGTCAGTATTTTGTATATCTTTTATATTAGGTAAATTTATATTTCAATTATAATTAGAAAGATTTAGTTACCTAATTTGTAATTATATAACACTATATATATTGTACACACTAGTCAATGAAATATGAGGAACATATTCCTACAATAATATCAACATATATAGATTCCTCTTGCCACTTATGCAGAATATTACCTATGAAATTTGAGAATCAGGCCCCTCCATTCTGGTATGAAAAAGATCCCAAACAACTTGTCTATAATGGGATATTCTCCCTCTTTTTGATAATCTCGAGAGACTTCAGAATCAAAGCTCGAGCGGAGATTTGAAATTTATGGTTCTGAACTTGTAATTGAACTCGTAGCTTGTTTTAGTTATTAGGTTTGAATTGAGATATTTATACATATTTAATAAATTTCTTAATTATATAAATATACAATCTAAGCAAAAGTCGTTGAACTATTATTTGTATCTTAAAAATCACTCAAAGTGATAAAGTGTCATGTAAAGTCACTAAACTGTATTTTGTGCCAAAAATATTATTACTTTGCCTAAAAATCACATCTAATTAAGGTACTAAACCATATTTTTTGTAACCAGATCCTTAATTTTGTCAAGGTAGGGGTAAGGTTTGTGTATACTGTACCCCCATATCCCACATGTTGGCGATTAACACTGGATTTGTTATTGATGTTGTTGTTATTGTGTCATATAAAATGTCTTTGTTTTCTTCATTCTAATGATATTTTCTCAAAGTTGAGCGGAATTCTGGTTATAAAAATAAATTTTGTGACTTTCATGATGCTTTAGTAAAGTTGAGTAATTTTCTCGTTATAAAAGATAATTTAAATGACTTTAATACGATAAATCATCTGAAAAATCAAACCTTCCTTCGGTCTTTGGAACAACTTTGACCTTTTTTAGCTAGGAAAACCTTTCCAAATCAAGAAACAGAATCATTAGGCAAATATAGTATGCCATTTCACTTGTGTTCCTGGTAAAACATAAGATAATGTTACAATGAAGAATCATATTTGCATCCTTAATTAACCGGATGTTTCGTGTCAGAATCATGGGTATCACCTTTGTTAGGGAACGCTTTCACTTCAATATGAAACTTTCCGATACAAATTCGAGAAAAAAAAGAATCATATTCTATTGTACAACATGTACATTGTACAGTCATAGTTAAAGTTCTACTACTATATATGAAAAGGATCTACTCGACAGATTCCAAACAACTGGAATAATGTGCCTAGTCACTGGCACAAATAAATGTTATTTAGACTACCCAAGCTAGTTAGTTGTTGCAGAACGATATTGTTAATTTTGGATAAAAAAATATTTAATATACATCCAAGATGCAAGGGCACTTAGAAACTTTTATTATTTCTCCTCTAACCAAATGGTCAAGAAAACTTTCAAAAAACGAATGGAGGTGAGAAAGTTTGATTTTACTCTTAATTAACGTTCGTTTAATAAACAATGAGCAGAGTGCATAAACCCCTTTAAAGATAGAGGTGGATTACACGAGCTCATAAGTAAAGTATGAAAAAACAAAAAGGAAATGTGTCGTCAAGAAGGAAAATCATTAAATAGGGGAGTTTCCGAGCATTTGACGATTTTGATGTGTCGATATCAATTTTAATTTATTTCGATATGTCATTTTAATGAATTTTACGGTAATGATGTCATGTTTTTGGCAAAATCTTGGTTGAGTAGGGATATATGTACTAGGAATTTGGGTGATCAAGTGCTTTACGTGGTATTTATAAGAATTAGAACTGATAAAAAGTATCGCTTCCTATCATGGACCATCACTTTTATCATTCATAGAGAGAGTCGTTCGAAATTCCCAAACTCGAACATCTCAAACTTTGAAACTACCCTTTATTCTAAGATTCAATATCAACAACCGTAATTCAAAATATTGTACATAAATTGGCAGAAAATGATCTACTCCTACAAGTGAAGGGTAAAAATACACGATTTTTCCAATTTGATGTAGAGATCGTAATTACAACATTTTCCAACTAAAAATATAGGTTTTTTAATAGACTATGATTTAATTGATTTAGCGAGTAATCTTAGCTAATATAATTAAATTTAGGGATGTAATCCTATCCACCGGCTAGGTGAATTTCCTAGGTGATCCACTTGCTGCTGATACTAGAATAAAAAGTAAGAAATTAGAGACTTCATAAGAATTAATTTTTAAAGTCTGTCTGTAGATATATACTTTTTTCTTATTTTCCTTCCACATCTTCCGAATAGCCTCACTTCATATTATTGGCTCTTAATACAAGAATCACATTTATGTGTATCTAGATCCCATCCTATAAAATGAAAAGATATTCGCCAACTTACTACGCCCTACACTTTTCCTTTTTTATTTTTATTTTTATTTTATATTAATGGTATCAGGACAATTTGCACGTATCTCAACAATTTCATCGAGTATTTGCAATATTTATTTCTAGTGGTGGAGTGTTAAGGCCAACATGTTTGCATCTTCACAATTTTAACACTGCTTCCCTACTAGAGGTGGAGCTAGATTATAGTTACATACGGGTTTGACATAACAATAGCTTTGGCCAACTTGTTGTATTTGTGTGAGAAATCTACTGAATATGTATAAATAATTTAGTCAAAATCTAGCAAGTTCTTTATTCTAAAATTCAGAATCCGTAAACTCAAATTTTGGGTCCGAACTCTGCCTCCCACGCATAGGTATCATGTAATTAACACTATCTACCAATGTTAAGATAAATGAAGAAAAATCACCTGCCCATTATATTGTCTTTTTTGAAATTTAAACAGTAAATTCGCCATGATTTTTACCCACCCTATTGACCACCAGGTAGGCCACACCTTGGATGCCACCTTTCTCCCACATCCTATAAATAACATAGCTTAACATCTTGTCCATACAACAATACCCTTGACTTAATCTTTTTCTTTTCACTTTCTTCCGTATAATTCTTATATCACAATTCCTTCCCCTAGATATCTTGATCACAACTAGAGATGGCAGTGGATCCTGGACTCGGTCCAGATCCGGTGGATCCAGATCCGTTTTATAGGATATGTATCTTCAAAATTTGGACCCGACGGATCCGGATCGGACCCGGATCCATTTCTGACGGATCGAATCTGGATATGGATCTTGTATTTGAGATTCGTATCCAGTCCATATCCGACCCGTGAATTCATTTTTTATTAAATAGATTATACATTTATACATCCATCTCTTTAATTTTTTCGGCCAGGCCCAAGTCCATAAAGGACCGAAGCCCAGCCCATGCGTGTTAAGCCAACGAAAGGGTAAAGGGGCAAAGCCGCAAAGTCCTCACTCCTCAGTCATTCATACCATACGAACTACGAAAGGGGCAAAGAGTCAAAGACCAAAACCCTAGTCCCTAGCCATCTTCTCTACTTACCATCCCTACTCATACGACGTCAGTCCATGTCCGCCCCTTCCGATTCCAAGGTAGTAAGACAAATCATATTCAATACTTTCTGCCGTATTAAACAGTGAGTTCGATTTTTTTTTTTGGCCCTTTTAACTTCTGTTAGTTCTTTTTTTTTTAGTTCTTCTTTTTGTTAGTTCTATTTTTTCATTTATATAATATTTGATGTTTTGGGATTTTGAAAGATATATTAACAGTCATTTATATAATATTTGATATTTTGGGATTTTGAAAGATTTATTAACAGTCATTTATATATAGGGTGTGTGAAATTTCTGGTGAAGGAAAGATAGTCTGTGTGTGTGTATTGTTGTTCTTTAGGAAAAATGATGGACAGTATGAGAATCGAAGGTAATGGTGGCAGCGGCACTGGTTTTTTGGAGAGCTAGGTGCTTCAATTTAGTAGTAGTGTTAGATGAGATACGGTCAAGAGTTTATATACAATGCATTTTCACGGTATTTGTCCCTGTTGTATTTCAAATGGTACGATTTTATAAATCTAACAAGAAGCAGAGAACAAAGACTATTTTTTGCTTATAAAATTCTGCAGCAAATTGAAGCGTCGATACAATTCATATTTACACACACATCTAAGAATTACTTCTGTCTTGTACTCTTGTTTGAGTCATTATAGGGGCTCCTTATAGTACAAATTTTGGGATTTGAATATGTTAATTGGACTAAAATGTGCATGATACTTCTCTGTTATGTGGTTAAGTAATGTATTCAAATATTTTCTTGTAGGAAATGGATAGTGAACAATCTAACAATAATGCAAATGCTACTAATAAAAGTCATGCTGCTTCTTTTAGCCCACCTCCAGTGCCTCTGCTTTATGGAGTGGATGATTTAGAAATGGATTCAGAAGGTCTTATTGAGGTTGGAGTAAAAGAAAAAGTCAATCAAGTAAACCAACAAGCAAGAAACTCACTTCCGTGGCATGGGAATCTTTTAATAAGGTCGTAGTGAAAGATATTACAAGAGCAAAGTGTAAATATTGTACATCTTTACTCTCTTATAATGGTGCGAATGGAACCTCACATCTTCTTAAACATTCTAAGAAGACATGTCCGGGAAAGCATTTGCGGATTGGAGTTAGTGGTCAAACACAATTGAAGGTTAAAATGGAAGCCGATGTGTCTACTACTTTAGAACTTAAAGAAAAGGGAAAGGAAAATGAATTTGATCAAGACTTTTCAACGAGGGAATTGGTTGGTATGGTGGTGATTCATGAGTATCCTTTATCCATTGTAGATCATATATGTTTTAAAAGGTTCGTGAGGAGTCTAAATACTCATTTCAAGATGATTTCGAGGAACACTTTGAAGAGTTACATTTTGAAAAAGTTCAATGAAGATAAGGGTTCTGTTGGAGCATAATGAGAGTAGAATTGCAATAACTATCGACATGTGGACGGCTTCCAACCAAAAAAGGGGCTACATGGCCGTGACATCTCACATCATTGATCAACAATGGGTTTTACGCAATCGAACCTTGAGGTAATGAGCTTATTCTTATTTATAAATGCTGATTTTTAGGTTTATTGTATGTGTTTAATGTGTGTTTTTATTTAGGTTTTGTTTGTGCCATGTCCACATACAAAGGGTGTTATTGCAAAAATTTTGATGGATTGTTTGTCTCAATATTCTTTGGAAAACAAAATTTCATCGGTTGTAGTTGATAATTGTACCACTAATTATGAATGTTTTATAGGAGAAATTGGAAAGTAGGTATCTAATGTTAGGTGGGGAGTTTTTGCATATGAGGTGTAGTGCTCATATTCTAAACTTGATTGTGAAAGATGGTTTAGAAGTAATTGATCCCGCAATTGAAAAAGTTCGAGATTGCATATTATTTTGGATGTCTACTCCTAAAAGGGTAGAAAATTTTGAGGAGGCTTGTCGGCTTTTGAATATTTCTAAGCCTAAAAGAATGGTTCTTGATGTCAAAACTAGGTGGAATTCTACTTACTTGATGCTTAATACCGCTTTGCCTTTTCAATATGTATTTGCTAAGTTAAAATGTATGAATAAGAAGCTCAAGTTAGTTATTCCTAGTGAGAATGATTGGATGATGGCAAAACTTGTTTGTGAGAAGTTTGAAATTTTCTACAAGGCCACTAGAGTATTTTCCGGTAGAAATTATCCTACTTCTAATTTGTTTTTTCGAAAAGTGTGTGTGATAAGACTTGCTTTGAGGCGATGGGTGGAGAGTGATGTTGAGACCATTAGAATGATGGCTAAAAATATGATTGACAAGTTTGACAAATATTGACATAATATTAATGAGATGTTGGCGGTTGCTTCAATTTTAGATCCAAGAAATAAAATGGATTGTGTGGAGTATTATTTTAAGAGATTGTATAAAGATGATACTGATAATGAAGTGGCAACAGTTAGAAAATATCTTGATAAACTTGTGGTTGAATATCAAATGAGAAGTGAGGGAAATAGAAGCCAAGAACCTTTTCCAAGTGGCAAACGAGGAATTTCAGAGTCTTGTGATAATGATGACGATGAATATGCTCAAGCTAAAAGAACAAATAAAAGAAAGATGAATGTGAGGGGTGAGGTGGAACATTACTTGGAGGATGATCATATACCCGAGAATGATGATTTTGATGTACTTAATTGATGGAAAAGGGATCAAATGTATCCTACTTTACAGAAAATTGCCAAGGGCATCCTTGCAATTCCCGTCTCTTCTGTGGCTTCGGAAAGTGCCTTTAGCATGGGTGGAAGGGTGATTAGTTCTCATTGTTCTAGGTTTCACTCTAAAACGGCGGAGGCATTAATGTGCTTGCAAAATTGGATGATCGAAGACATTAAAGGTATCTATTATTTATGTATTGATTATTGTCATATACGTTAATATCAATTTTTTTCCCTAACATGAATCTTCTATTTATTTTTCAATTTCTTTCAAATAAAGGTACTTTGGAGAGCACACATGCTTGATCGATAGTTACTGAAGATTCTAAAGAAGAAGGGGAAGTAGTTGACTATATTGATATGGTAAATGATATATTTAATCATAAATATTTATTGAGATGATTTTTTTTTAGTAATCTCTTTTTAATATGATTGTTTCTTTGTTATTTTAGGATGTTGATTACGTTGAAATAGTGATTTCGAAGACTAGTTTATGAAGTTTGGCAGAAGGTTATAGAAGATATTGATGGCATTTTAAAGAACATTGTTGTAGTTCCAGTTTGCTAGTTACTGGAAACGAGAAACTGCAAATCCCAAACTGAATGCAAACTGAATGCACTGGAAACTGAATGCATTGTAAGTTGAACTGGAAATTGGAAATCTCAAACTGAAAATTCCAAACTGAAAATGCCAATTTTGAAATGAGAAACTGAAAATCCCAAACTGAATGCACTGGAAACTATTAATATGCTCAATTCACAGATGTCAAGTTATAGTTCTTTCTCTTTTGTCCTTTCTATCCTTTTTTCTTAATGTTTAGCAGTTAATCGTGAAATTTCATCATTCTACTTCTAGTTCAATGAACCTTCTATTCAGAAGTTGTCCTTTAACTTTGCTTGAAAGGACATATATTTATCTCCATTTTTTTACAGTTCATATTGTGACAAATATGATTTAGTGCATTATTTTGACTGGTGTCATGTGTTCTAATTATTTTGATCTTGAATATTATTCAAGGCAAAAAAAATTACATGTGGATCCAGATCCAATCCGTGGATCCGATATGAATTTGGATCTGATTTTTATGGACCCGATGAATCTGGATACAGGTATGAAAAATGGATCTGGATTTGGATCTAGTAGGATCCGGTCCAGATCCTATCCGTTGCCATCCCTAATCACAACATAAGCTCAAATTATTATATTACAATGGCCAATTGGACAGCAAAACAAAACAAGAAATTTGAGGAGGCATTGGCTTTATTTGACAAGGAAACTCCTGATAGGTGGCATAATATTGCTAGGTGTGTAGGTGGAAAATCAGCAGATGAAGTGAGGAGGCATTATGAATTGCTTGTAAAAGATATCATGCAGATAGAAAATGATCGAATTCCTTTGCCCAATTATAGGGCTGCTGGAAGCAATGGCAGAAGTTATGCTATGAACAAAGGTGTATTGTCAGTGTATATTATTTAAATTTTTGTGTGTGCTAATTAAAAGACAGATTTGAATAAAGAAATACTACTTGAAACTTCAGAATGTTTGATTTATGATATTTTAGGAAGCTATTTATGTTACCTATAATATTTAAGCTCCTAATTAAGCAATCCCACATGAAATCTAATCCTACCTGTTAATTAAGCTCTAGGTAACCCACATGAAATGTAATCCCACTTGTTTTAGAGCAAACATCATATTGTCCTATATCTTAATCATATTCTGACCACCTTATTATACAAAACAAAATTGTTTAACAATTAATTGTCTCTTGTCTTGATAAGTATCATCACATGATATAATACATATTTAAGCACTTTATATGCAAATTGATAGAATTTTACTACATTGAAAGGATAACTCTTACCCAATATGGAAGTTAAACTTCTTTCTTATTTAACTTATATATATATATATATATATATATATATATATATATATATATAGTGAAGAAAAATATGCGATTAGAGTTACGTTATCATTAAATAGGGTAGCCTACCTTATGTTTTAAGTTACTGTTTTTGCTTATTATGGACAATTACCTATAATTATTTTTTGGTGATCTGATTGCGTGAAATTCTATTACAATTTAATGTATCGGAATTAACTCTTTTTTCATGTTATTTTGATTGAACAGACTTCTGCAGAATCTAAGGTTATAGTGAGAAGAAAATTGCTTCGATGCTCAATACAATCAGAATATATGTATAAAATGCAAAAAAAATGGATCTTTTCTTCAGCTATCCTTGCATACTATCTTGCACTATTTACTAACTTATCTACATCCATGTCTATTTTGCTAATGTATTATAGTATTTTGCTGTTAAAATGCATAACGTGTATGGAAATTAATTATACCGTGTTTCCTTTCTCTCTTTCTCTTGAATTTTTTACTTTTTGAGTGTCAATTATTTTATTAATAGATTTACGTCCATAAAAAGAATACATTTGGGTAAGATCGCTTTAAAAATCAGGTCTTAAAAAGAAGAAAATATCTCTATTCGTTCACTGATTGTCTGGACGATCAGATACGGATGTAAAATTAACGGTATAAATTTAACAAAATATAATAACTTCAATTGAAACTCTATATTCAACTTAATCACATTGTAAAATTATACAATATAATCATGTTTCCATCTTGAATCAATTACTATCTAAAAGAAATATCCCATCGGTCCGATTCTAATGATGAAGTTAGGGTCAACACACCTAATTTTTTATTTGACTTCAAATATTAAAATGTCACACAGAAAGAGAATAATGGGACTTTCAAACACGAGGTCAATTTCAATGGGTACCGAATATTTACACGAAATCAATAAATATAAGATATATGTCTTGTATAATATTTTTAACACTTAATCATAGTTAATTGATATGCATTTACACTCAGATTTATCATTTTTTAAGATTAATGACTTAATCGGTTCGATATAAAACCCGACGCGAGTAGGTATTTACGGTAATTTTGATTCCATCACCTATCACATACCAAGCTATTGCTATAACTTTTGAGCTACATTTCCGCTCTCCAACTTGGAACTTTTCAATTACTCCTTTCATTTTAATTTATGTAGTGTATTGATGCCAACAAATTTCACTATTTACAATTGCTTATATAAAAGTGTCAAGATTTAGGGATGTAACTGAGATTAGAAACCTTCTGATGCCAACAACTCCACGAGGTGAAAATTATGCTTCTAATCTTAAATATGACATTAAAAGTAAATTGATAAATTTAAAGTTATATATAGAAATGTATCATTCTTTTTTTAAATAGACTAATAAAAAGATAATGCAAATATACTATATAAACGTAATGGAGGGAGTAATTTTCTTTCCTCTTCTCAATTTGGTAGATAGTCGTGCTTGTTGTTTCAAGATAAACTGAGAGAGAAGAAGAATAAAATAGATAAGACTTCTTTTGATTTGAGTCCATGCTCTTGAGTGTTTTTTTAATACTTTGTTAAACTTCACCTGTATTCAAATAGTGAGAGCATTTTTTTAAGACTTCTTTAAAAATAAAGTGCACAAAGTGTAGAGTTTTGTTGGGTTCAAAACGCATAAGTAAGGCACAACGGAAGTTTAAAATTTTGTTTTTACTTACCCCAGTAATTACTTCTGGTATGGTTATATGACAATCAAAGACCTGTAACATGAAACATGAACACTTACATGTTGTATTATCTGGAGTCTTTATCAACTGTGGGTTCGCACGCGAAAGCCCTTTCGATTGCAAGCTCCAAGCTTCAATGTATTTCTCTTTCGGAAAGGTAGGAAATCCGGCAGAGATTCGAGAGAGTGTTTTGATTCTAAGTCTCTAAGACTTAGAATAATAATCTGAAATTAGTGTATTGAATAATGAAATGAATGTCTGTATTTATAGGTGAAAAATTAGGTCAAATCGGATTAGGGTTTGACCTTGGGCCTGACCCAAAACTCGAGGCGGACTAGGTCACCACGCTAGTGGCACTGCGGCCCAGCCAGTGTGTGGCGCTGTGGCCATACACCGTCTCGATTTATTTTCCACACATTCTTAATTAAATCCAAAATCCAATTTTGACTTAATTAAAACAATCATTATTCATTTAAATATCTCAATTCTAAATCGAATATTTAATACCCTCTCAATACATCCTTAGATCGAAAAGACAATCGACATAGTGTGACCCTACAGACCTTCACATATCGACATTAATCAAGCTTAGGATTTGTCATTCACGACACACCCGATCAAGCTTAGGATTTGTCAAGTGTTTATCCAAATGGCTTAATCATTGTATCTCATCTATATTAGTTGACAACTAGACCATATTCTAAATATGTCTATTGCGTTGGCCAACGACTTAGTCAACCTAATATCACTGAGAATCTGAGTGTTCTCTCGAATACACATTCGAGGAATGAATCATAATCTTGGCTCAACTACCACCTTTAATCCACATCGTAATGTACCCAATACAAGCCGTATCTCAACCTATAAGGCATTTGAGCTTAGGAAAGGATCAAAGTATATTACTTTGTAGACAAGGTGCGTATTGACCTCAAGTCTAAGGACTTCTATCTCCCACACGCTGATCATACTTTAGACAAGTATAACAAACAGTATGTCAGCAGGGTATACCAATACTTTCAAAGTATCCATGTGTCCATCACGAGTAGCCATTAGAGGATGTGATGCGGACCACATGTCGACTTATCACATATCATCAATATCCCATTTTCGATGATCATTAGTCGAAGCTATTTTAAGAGTTACGTTATAATATTAATAGCTCACGTTATTAATAACAGCGTAACCTCCAGGGATGCATATTATAGAATATTATAAATAATCAATTAATAATTCAATAATTGCAAATGCCAAAATATAAATCTCCATTAATAATAATACGAATATGTATAAAGTACATTTGTCCTAATACAGATTGTCTTTAGAACATAAATATACTTTCAATCTCCCACTTGGCCTAGAGCCAATCTCCAACATATCTAATGCCCATATTCTCAAAATGACCATTATGATTGACTAAGCTTAATGGTTTAGTGAATGGGTCAGCTAGATTATTGTCTGTGCGAATATAGTCTAATCTAATCTCTTCAGTCTCCACCATCTCCCTGAGTATGTGGTACTTCCTTGGTACATGTTTGTTTCTGTTTGTTGATCTTGGTTCCTAGCTTGCGCAATCGCACCAGTGTTGTCACAATAAATCGTTATTGGACAAGTGGCATTTGGAACAACCCCTAGTTCCTTTAGGAACTCAGAAATCGCGACAGATTCTTTACCAGCTTCTGATCCAGCAATGTACTTAACTTATGTTGTCGAATCAACAGTTGTAGCTTGTTTGGAACTTTTCTAGCTTACTGCTCCACCATTGAAAATGAACGTGTACCCAGACTGAGATTTGTAGTCATCAAGATCCGTTTAGAATCTAGCATTAGTGTACCCAGTAGCAGCTAGATTTTATTCCCCACCATAGACTAAGAAGTAAAATTTAGTTCGTCTAAGATACTTAAGAATACTCTTGACTGCCTTCCAGTGTTCTTCCCCAGGATTCTGCTGGAATTTGCAAGTCATACTAAGTGTAAAGGCCACATCTGGCCTAGTACAGGTCATGGCATACATGATCGATCCTATAGCCGAAGCATATGGAATCATTTTCATGCGTTCAAGTTCTATAGTATTAGAAGGACTATCCTTCTTAGATAATTTGATGCATTGTCCCATAGGTAGACCGCCTTTCTTGGATTTTTTCACAGAGAAACGTCTAAGCACTTTGTCTATGCAGACTGATTGTGACAGCCCCAACAATCTATTAGGTCTATCTCTATAGATCCTAATTCCCAAAATGTAGTAGGCTTCACCTAAATCCTTCATCATGAAGGTACTGGACAACCACTCATTGACTGACTGCAGTAGAGTCTTATTGTCTCTCATTATCAATATGTCATCTACATATATGATAATGAAGGCAATACTCCCATCGTTGCGTTTACTATAAACACATGGATCATCTTTTCTTCTGATGAAATCAAATGACTTGATAGCCTTGTCAAAGCAAATGTTCCAACTCCTCGAGGCTTGCTTAAGCCCATAAATGGACTTTTGTAGCTTGCATACAACATTTGGTTTGGACTCAAGCGAAAAACCCTCAGGTTGTTTCATATACACCTCCTCAACTAGATTACCATTGAGGAAAGCAGTTTTGACGTTCATCTGCCAAATGTCATAGTCATAATATGCAGCTATTGCGAGCAAAATCCGAATGGACTTAATTTTCGCAACATGTGAAAAAGTTTCATCATAATCGACCCCAGGCCGTTGATTATAACATTTAGCCACCAATCTTGCCTTATAAGTCTTTACCTTGCCATATGCATCAATCTTCTTCTTGAAGACCCATTTGCATCATATGGGTCTAACCCCTGTTGGCAAATCAACTAAGTTCCAAACTTGATTTATATACATCGAGTCCATCTCAAATTTCATGGCTTCTTGCCATCTCTGCGAATCAATGTCTAACATAGCTTCACTGTAGGTTGTAGGTTCATCGTCATCAGGAATATATATCTCATTGTGTGTTTCAATAAGGAGATTAAGTCTTACAGGCGGACGATGAGTCCTTGTGGTCCTACGGAGTTGATTATTCTGTGTTTCAGTGTTTGTTGCATTCTGATTGTGAGAAGGTCTTTGTGTGCTGGACAATCCATCACCTTGAGAGCTTTCAGGAATGTCATTTTCATGTATTTCCTGAATGGAATGATATACAACAATATCATTCCATTGGTTGTGTATGAGAGCCTTAGATTTCTGCATTATGTCTCACATCACTCCCACTGGCGGAAGGGTGTACTCTAAGTACCCAATCTTCACCAGATACTCCGACTGAATCCTTGTTTAGGTCATTCGACAAGGGTTCAACTTCTGTGTTATCTTGTGGTTCTTGAATTTCTTCAAGTTCTATCTCTGTGCAACTATGTTCCTTGTAGACATATTCTTCTTCAAGGAAATTTGCGTTCCTGGAAACTATGACCTTACGTTCTCCAGGAAAATAAAAGTAGTATCCCTTAGTTTCCTTTGGATACCCCACGAAGTAACATTTCTCACTTTTGAATTCCAACTTGTCAGTGAGCATCTTCTTAACATATGCAGGGTACCCCCATGGTCTCATATGTTTAAGAGTTGGCTTCTTGCCACACCATATCTCATATGGTGTTTTTTCTACTGACTTGGAAGGAACCCTGTTCATAACATATATAGATGTTTGTATAGCATGTCCCCAAAGGTATGTCGGTAGAGCTGAGAATGTCAACATGGATCAAACCATATCTAATAAGGCTCGGTTTCTCCTTTCGGCAACACCATTCATTTGTGGTGTTCCAGGAGGTGTCCACTCTGACTGGACTCCATGTAGCTTCAGGTAATCTAGAAAATCCTTGCTCAAGTATTCACCTCCTTGATCCAATCAAAGGGTCTTGATACTTGTTGCAAGTTGCTTCTCTACTTTCGACTTGTACTCTTTGAACTTCTCAAAAGTCTCGGATTTGTGTCTCATAAGATACACATATCCATACCTTGTGAAGTCGTCAGTAAAAGTGATGAAGTATGGGAAGCCTCCATTAGCCTGAGTCGAAAATGGCCCACATACATCAGTATGGACCAACTCAAGCACCTCCTTGGCTCGCACACCTTTCCCAGAAAGTGGCTTATTGGTCATCTTTCCTCTCAAGCAAGATTCACAATTACCATAAGACTCCAAGTCAAATGGTTCGAGGTAGTCCAACTTCCTCAACCTTGCTATCATTGATTCATTGATATGACCAAGTCTGCAATGCCATAGGTAGGTAGAGTTTCTATTACTTATCTTAGCTCATTTATTTTGTACATTGAATATTTCTCGACTACAGTTTAGTGTATATAATCCATCCACAAGAAGAGCAGTTCCATATATAACATTATCAAATGACAATACTTGACTGTCATTATAAATATACGAGGAAAAGCCCTCCATGTCCAAAACAGGGATAGAAATGATATTCCTCGTTAACGATGGTACATAGTAGCAATCATTTAACACTAAAAATAGCCAGAAGGCAAATTTAATCTATAAGTTCCTACGCACTCACCATCCACTCGTGCTACATTTCCAACGCGTAGGTCTACCTCTCTCGGTCCAACCTTCCTGCTATAAGTTAGCCCCTACACATTTGTACAAATGTGCGGTATCTAATACCCAGGAATGAGAGTTATTTATAGACATATTTATTTCAATGACGTACATACCTTTTCCACCAGAGGCAAAAGCACCTGGTGCTTTTCCTCCTCCTGGTGTCGTGCAGTCCTTCTTCCAATGCCCCTTCTTGTGGCAGTTGAGGCCTTCATCCTTAGCCGAATTTACCTTGTTCTTCTTCACACCTCCCTTAGGCTTCATAGCTGAGGGCGCAGCGACTGTTTTGCCCTTCTTCTGCCATTCCTTGCCTTTCGGCTTGGGTCGGCTAGTAGAGCTCACCATGAGCACAACTTTGCCTTTGGAATTGGAAGACTCAAAGGTCTTGAGCATGTTGTGTAGCTCCGGCAGACTCGCATTCGTTCCATTCATATTGAAATTCACTATGAAGTTTTCAAAACAAGATTATATACCACAACAAAATTATCGTCTTTATTTAAATGTTACAATTAATTATAAAAACTTTTCTTTGTGTTCATTATTTATCTTTTAATTAATAGAATGTATGTATATTTATACACTAAAGAGAGATAGAAATTTTAACTTAATTTACTCATTCAGTTGATAAGCTTCAAGAAAATCTAAAAGAAATTAAAATCTTTTGTGTTTGTTAATGATAGAAGTTACTACTCTATATATTATATATATAAAGCATGAAACTCCAACACAATGTTTAATCGAACTTTCAGTCCTACATAATTGTATGACATGCTTGATAGAATTGTAATCACAATTAGTTGTTAAAATATCATTATTTTTTATATTCATTATTTGACCTTTTCATTTAACACAAGATTATATACCACAACAAAATTATCGTCTTTATTTAAATGTTACAATTAATTATAAAAACTTTTCTTGTGTTCATTATTTTTATTTTAATTAATAGAATGTATGTATATTTATACACTAAAGAGAGATAGAAATTTTAACTTAATTTACTCATTCAGTTGATAAGCTTCAAGAAAATCTAAAAGAAATTAAAATCTTTTGTGTTTGTTAATGATAGAAGTTACTACTCTATATATTATATATACTATTATTATATATATATAAAGCATGAAACTCCAACACAATGTTTAATCGAACTTTCAATCCTACATAACTGTATTACATGCTTGAAAGAATTGTAATCACAATTAGTCGTTAAAACATCATTCTTTTTTTTTATTCATTATTTGATCTTTTCATTTAACACAAGATTATATACCACAACAAAATTATCGTCTTTATTTAAATGTTACAATTAATTATAAAAACTTTTCTTGTGTTCATTATTTTATCATTTAATTAATAGAAAGTATGTATATTTATACATTAAAGAGAGATAGAAATTTTAACTTAATTTACTAGTTCAGTTGATAAGCTTCAAGAAAATCTAAAAGAAATTAAAATCTTTTGTGTTTGTTAATGATAGAAGTTACTACTCTATATATTATATATACTATTATTATATATATATATAAAGCATGAAACTCCAACACAATGTTTAATCGAACTTTCAATCCTACATAACTGTATTACATGCTTGATAGAATTGTAATCACAATTAGTCGTTAAAACATCATTCTTTTTTTTATTCATTATTTGACCTTTTCATTTAACACAAGATTATATACCACAACAAAATTGTCGTCTTTATTTAAATGTTACAATTAATTTGAAAAACCTTTCTTGTGTTCATTATTTTATCTTTTAATTAATAGAAAGTATGTATATTTATACATTAAAGAGATAGAAATTTAACTTAATTTACTCATTCAGTTGATAAGCTTCAAGAAAATCCTTTGTGTTTGTTAATGATAAAAGTTACTACTCTATATATTATATATACTATTATTATATATATAAAGCATGAAACTCCTGTTGGAAATTTGTCTTTGGTGGGGTGGTGCGTCCACCTATATTTAATGACTTAAACACTAGGGTTCCGCATGTTGGAGGTTTGGTCTCTTCACACGTGCATAATCTACTAAGTGAGTAGATGACCATAGGGCCAAGAATCGTCAAATTTCGTTGAGAAATGAAAGAGATATTGGTCCACGAAGTAAGGTGTTTGAGGCATGAAAATATGGTGTAGGACAAATCTACCACATCGGTGGAAAAATGAAGAATTGTTCTCTTTATAAGTCTCAAAATTGGCTAAGGGTTTGGGACTCCAAGGGGTAACACATATGTTTGAAGGAGGGAGGACCTAGATGTGTTTGGGTTCAAGGATACGTCCACACGCGCGCCGCCGCCCGCCGGTCCGGGCTCGGGCTCGGGTCGGGTCGGGGGACTTGGGCTTCTTCTGATTGACCCCCAAATTATTTAATATTTATAGTTTGGTCCCTGGAGTTTCTGAAAAGATGAAATTGGGAACGACGGTAGGCAGAAAGTTTCTGCATGCTGTTTAGGTTGATTTTTGGAGCGTTAAAACTCTTCCCTTATCCTATATATTGAAGCCTTTTGGTACAAGACTACACAATATACACAGAGAGACAAACAGAAGAGAGACACAAATTCTGTCCAAAACGTGAGCAGAAACAGTGGACGAAAACAGAAAACTCTTCCTTCCTTTTCCATTATTCAGCAAGTCGTTTCGTGTTTGTTTTCTTCGTCAGAATCAACCTATTTGCTTTGTAGTGTTGATTAGTTGCTGTTTTATCTTGAAAAACTATTGCCCGTTAACGTAAAATCATATACACAGGGCAATCTTGTCTTAAAGACAGAGAGACATCTCTCGACTCAACCACAGTTGTAACAATCCAGACTTAGTGTTTCTTGATTTCATGTTATCAAGATTCAAGACTCAACAAGCTTGCGGCAGTTCTGAATATTGGGATTTGTTTATCCTTTAAAACACTTATAACATTTATTTACTTTCCGTACTGCTTTACATATCCAACAAGTTTAAGACAAGATTGTATAAGTGTTCGAAAGATGTCGGTCAAAAGTTGTGTTACCAAATCTGGATATGGCTTTGGTTTTTTGGTAGAAGAGACTTGTGATTATGCTGTTGAAGGTCAACGTATTCATGGTGTCACCACTCCCGAGAGTGGTGGGAACAAGCGCCCACGAGAGGCTGAGGATGTCAACTGGGACAAGAGGAGAAGACTGAAGATATGGTTCTATATTGTAGCAGAAGGCCTATATCTGTCCCTGACAAAGGATCCGAATTATGGTGAGGAGGAAATGGACACTCAGTCCGATGAAGTGACTGAAGTGGGGCAGAATCCGAAATTGGGATAAGTAATTTTTCTTCCTTGTCAAGAATAAGATTAAATGATGTCTGATTAAAAAGGGCTTAAAGTAAGGAGGAATATGAAAATGTTTTCACGAAATAATTTATATTCCTTACGCTTTAAAATCAGAAGTTTAATCTCATCTTTCTTCCCGTTTAAAGATTGGATTTTGTAAACGAGTGTAATTATTAAAAGTGTGTAAAGTATGTTCGCACATACGAGGGAAAAAGATCCACTGACTGTGCGAAAACTGTTACCACTCTTAAGTAAGCGCCAACAAATATCTGGGCACCAATCTCAATGGAAGAAGACTAAAAGATAATGTTTTATCTTAAGACGTTGACTCTGTCACACTATTTGATAGAAGATCCTTCATTTGATAGGATGATATTGGATACTCAGTCGTACAAAGCCTACGGGCGACTGGAGTGGGCCAAAATTCCTTTGATAGGATGATATCGGACACACAGTCATAAAAAGCCTACGGGCGACTGAAGTGGGGCCAGAATTCATTTGATAGGAAAAATAATGGACACCTAGTGTGGTGGGCCAGAGTTTCCAGGTCTTAAATGATCTGAAGGCCTAAAGAAAGGCAGAAAAGAAATTGGACATCAGTCTGCCAAAGCAACTGGAGTGGGACAGAGTATCCAGATCACATATGATCCGGTTACGCCCTAACCACGGGCAAGAGGTTGTTTATGTGAAGCAACGCCACCTCTAAAGTAGAAGGGGTTGGAGAGGTTGTCCTCAATAGGACTTCAGGGGATGAGATCACTCTAAAATGAGATGATACATGTCCCAAACTTGGTTTAAGGGACGATGTTGGTCAAGATGGTTTGAGACTAGTCCAACAGGTCTGTAATAACTAAGAATGGTACAGTATGTCTATAGCCAAATGAATGATATATTTGTAATCCGTACATCTATGCAATCATGGATTAAGACACGTTAAATAGAAAGTCATTCAAAAGCTAACGAAGTTGAGATTGTTGCCTTCTTTCGACATAAACCCTCAAAATGAATGTGAGGTAGGCGAAGAGGCAAAATCACCTTTCCAAGTTCCGTCAAAGGAATAACGAAAGAAGCACCGCTCCTCTAGAACTTAGTCACACCTACATGGGTGATTTGAAGTTTGTACAAAATAAAGGGGGAGACAAGTACTTTGTGACCTTCGTTGATGATGGTACAACGTATTGTATCCTTTGTTTGTTGAAAAGCAAAGATGAAGTTGTTGAAGTGAATAAGCGCTACGAAGCAGAAGTTGAAAATCAACTAAGCCTACAGATTGAGGAATTCGTAGTGATAGAAGGGGAGAATGTAAAGTATCGTTCATTAAACGACTGCTCATTACTCACCTCAGTCCAACGGTGTTATCCAAGCGCAAAGTCGTACGCCCAAATTATGTGGGACAAGGCGATCCTTACCGCTAATGCGATTCTCAACAGAACTCTGCATAAGGATAAGGATAACCCTCCGTGTGAGACATGGAAATGATCTCACATACAAATGTTGTGATGTGGGGTGGCTTGGTAGAAGTTGTAATACCGAATGAGGTCAAGTTGCACCTAAGACTGTAGATTGCATATCCAATGGATCTACAAATAACAGTAGTGCTTATCGCCTCTTGGTGTCAAAGAATGATGAATTCTTTGAAGATAACTTTGCTTGAAAAGGAAAAAGAAGTAATTGCTCAAGGTTAACAAGAACCCGTGAGTGTCTGACTGTCCGGAACTAGACGTTCCGTATTTAAAGGACTCAGAAGTTGCTGTCTATTCGGAAATTAAAATTCCAGATCTACAGAACTCAGGGATTCTAGATGTTGAACTGAGACAAAGCAAAGAGGGGACAAAGACTTGTTCCAGGCCTTCTAGCTTGTATGGTTGAGAATGAACCATAGACAATCTCCAGAAGCGCTACTTTGGAAAGAAGCTACAAAGAGAGATATAGATTCCATCATATAGAACCATATTTGTGTAATGGTTGATCTTCCTCCGGAAAAAGAACCTTTGGGTTGTTAAAAAGGATACTCAAAAGTGAGTACAAAGTAGATGGATCTACTGACGAGTATAAGGCCTCGGCTACTTGTACATGTGCTTCCCTGTGAATAGCTTAACATTCAGGACCATTGCAGTCTTGCGTGACAAAGATGTTGAAACAGCCTTTGGTGGGGAGGTGCGTCCACCCATATTTAATGACTTAAATACTAGGGTTCAACATGTTGGAGGCTTTTTCTCTTCATACGTGCATAATCTACTAAGTGAGTAGATGACCGTAGGGCCAAGAATCGTCAAATTTCATTGAGAAATGAAAGAGGTATTGGTCCACCAAGTAAGGTGTTTGAGGCATGGAAATATGGTGTGGGACAAATCTACCACATCTGTGGGAAAATCAAGAATTGTTCTCTTTATAAGTCTCAAAATTGGCTAAGGGTTTGGGACCCCAAGGGGTAACCCATGTGTTTGAAGGATGGAGGACCTAGATGTGCTTGGGTTCAAGGCTAAGTCTACACACACGTCGCCGCCGCTCGCCCGTCCGTCCCATCCGGTCCGGGCTCGGGTCATGGGACGTGGGACGTAGGACGTGGGCCTTGGGCTTCTTCTGATGGACCCCCAAATTGTTTAATATTTACAGTTTGGTCCCTGAAGTTTCTGGAAATATGAAATTGGGAATGACGGAAGGCAGAAAGTTTTTGCCTGCTGTTTGGGTTAATTTTTGGAGCGTTAAAACTCTTCCCTTATGCTATATATTGAAGCCTTTTGGTAAAAGACTACACAATATACACACAGAGACAAATAGAAGAGAGACACAAATTCTGTCCAAAACGTGAGCAGAAACAGTGGACGAAAACAAAAAACTCTTCCTTCCTTTCCAATCTTCAGCAAGTCGCTTCGTGTTTGTTTTTCTTCGTCAGAATCAACCTATTTGCTTTGTAGTGTTGATTAGTTGATGTTTTATCTTGGGAGACTATTGTCCGTTAACGTAAAAGTATATATACGGAGCAATCTTGTCTTAAAGACAGAGAGTCATCTCTCGACTCAGCCACAGTTGTAACAATCTAGATTTAGTGTTTCTTGATTTCAGGTTATCAAGATTCAAGACTCAACAAGTTTGCGACAGTTCTGAATATTAGGTATTTGTTTATCCTTTCGAACACTTGTAATATTTATTTACTTCCCGTACTGCTTTACATATCCAACAACTCCAACACAATGTTTAATCGAACTTTCAATCCTACATAACTGTATTACATGCTTGATAGAATTGTAATCACAATTAGTCGTTAAAACATCATTATTTTTTTGTATTCATTATTTGACCTTTTCATTTAACACGAGATTATATACCACAACAAAATTATCGTCTTTATTTAAATGTTACAATTAATTATAAAAACTTTTCTTGTGTTCATTATTTTATCTTTTAATTAATAGAAAGTGTGTATATTTATACACTAAAGAGAGAGAGAAATTATAACTTAATTTACTCATTCAGTTGATAAGCTTCAAGAAAATCTAAAAGAAATTAAAATCTTTTGTGTTTGTTAATGATAGAAGTTACTACTCTATATATTATATATACTATTATTATATATATAAAGCATGAAACTCCAACATAATGTTTAATCGAACTTTCAATCCTACATAATTGTATTACATGCTTTATAGAATTGTAATCACAATTAGTAGTTAAAACATCATTATTTTTTTGTATTCATTATTTGACCTTTTCATTTAACACAAGATTATATACCACAACAAAATTATCGTCTTTATTTAAATGTTACAATTAATTTTAAAAAAAATTCTTGTGTTCATTATTTTATCTTTTAATTAATAGAAAGTATGTATATTTATACATTAAAGACAGATAGAAATTTAACTTAATTTACTCATTCAGTTGATAAGCTTCAAGAAAATCTAAAAGAAATTAAAATCTTTTGTGTTTGTTAATGATAAAAGTTACTACTCTATATATTATATATACTATTATTATATATATATAAAGCATGAAACTCCAACACAATGTTTAATCGAACTTTCAATCCTACATAACTGTATTACATGCTTGATAGAATTGTAATCACAATTAGTCGTTAAAACATCATTATTTTTTTGTTTTCATTATTTGACCTTTTCATTTAACACGAGATTATATACCACAACAAAATTATCGTCTTTATTTAAATGTTACAATTAATTATAAAAACTTTTCTTGTGTTCATTATTTTATCTTTTAATTAATAGAAAGTGTGTATATTTATACACTAAAGAGAGATAGAAATTTTAACATAATTTACTCATTCAGTTGATAAGCTTCAAGAAAATCTAAAAGAAATTAAAATCTTTTGTGTTTGTTAATGATAGAAGTTACTACTCTATATATTATATATACTATTATTATATATATAAAGCATGAAACTCCAACACAATGTTTAATCGAACTTTCAATCCTACATAATTGTATTACATGCTTTATAGAATTGTAATCACAATTAGTAGTTAAAATATCATTATTTTTTTGTATTCATTATTTGACCTTTTCATTTAACACAAGATTATATACCACAACAAAATTATCATCTTTATTTAAATGTTACAATTAATTTTAAAAAAAAATCTTGTGTTCATTATTTTATCTTTTAATTAATAGAAAGTATGTATATTTATACATTAAAGACAGATAGAAATTTAACTTAATTTACTCATTCAGTTGACAAGCTTCAAAAAAATCTAAAAGAAATTAAAATCCTTTTTATTTGTTAATGATAAAAGTTACTACTCTATATATTATATATACTATTATTATATATATATAAAGCATGAAACTCCAACACAATGTTTAATCGAACTTTCAATCCTACATAACTGTATTACATGCTTGATAGAATTGTAATCACAATTAGTCGTTAAAACATCATTATTTTTTTGTTTTCATTATTTGACCTTTTCATTTAACACGAGATTATATACCACAACAAAATTATCGTCTTTATTTAAATGTTACAATTAATTATAAAAACTTTTCTTGTGTTCATTATTTTATCTTTTAATTAATAGAAAGTGTGTATATTTATACACTAAAGAGAGATAGAAATTTTAACTTAATTTACTCATTCAGTTGATAAGCTTCAAGAAAATCTAAAAGAAATTAAAATCTTTTGTGTTTGTTAATGACAGAAGTTACTACTCTATATATTATATATACTATTATTATATATATAAAGCATGAAACTCCAACACAATGTTTAATCGAACTTTCAATCCTACATAATTGTATTACATGCTTTATAGAATTGTAATCACAATTAGTAGTTAAAACATCATTTTTTTTTTGTATTCATTATTTGACCTTTTCATTTAACACAAGATTATATACCACAATAAAATTATCGTCTTTATTTAAATGTTACAATTAACTTTAAAAAAAATTCGTGTGTTCATTATTTTATCTTTTAATTAATAGAAAGTATGTATATTTATACATTAAAGACATATAGAAATTTAACTTAATTTACTCATTCAGTTGATAAGCTTCAAGAAAATCTAAAAGAAATTAAAATCTTTTGTGTTTGTTAATGATAAAAGTTACTACTCTATATATTATATATACTATTATTATATATATATATATAAAGCATGAAACACCAACACAATGTTTAATCGAACTTTCAATCCTACATAACTGTATTACATGCTTGATAGAATTGTAATCACAATTAGTCATTAAAACATCATTATTTTTTTGTTTTCATTATTTGACCTTTTCATTTAACACGAGATTATATACCACAACAAAATTATCGTCTTTATTTAAATGTTACAATTAATTATAAAAACTTTTCTTGTGTTCATTATTTTATCTTTTAATTAATAGAAAGTGTGTATATTTATACACTAAAGAGAGATAGAAATTTTAACTTAATTTACTCATTCAGTTGATAAGCTTCAAGAAAATCTAAAAGAAATTAAAATCTTTTGTGTTTGTTAATGATGAAGTTACTACTCTATATATTATATATACTATTATTATATATATAAAGCATGAAACTCCAACACAATGTTTAATCGAACTTTCAATCCTACATAATTGTATTACATGCTTTATAGAATTGTAATCACAATTAGTAGTTAAAACATCATTTTTTTTTGTATTCATTATTTGACCTTTTCATTTAACACAAGATTATATACCACAATAAAATTATTGTCTTTATTTAAATGTTACAATTAACTTTAAAAAAAATTCTTGTGTTCATTATTTTATCTTTTAATTAATAGAAAGTATGTATATTTATACATTAAAGACAGATAGAAATTTAACTTAATTTACTCATTCAGTTGATAAGCTTCAAGAAAATCTAAAAGAAATTAAAATCTTTTGGGTTTGTTAATGATAAAAGTTACTACTCTATATATTATATATACTATTATTATATATATATATATATAAAGCATGAAACACCAACACAATGTTTAATCGAACTTTCAATCCTACATAACTGTATTACATGCTTGATAGAATTGTAATCACAATTAGTCGTTAAAACATCATTATTTTTTTGTTTTCATTATTTGACCTTTTCATTTAACACGAGATTATATACCACAACAAAATTATCGTCTTTATTTAAATGTTACAATTAATTATAAAAACTTTTCTTGTGTTCATTATTTTATCTTTTAATTAATAGAAAGTGTGTATATTTATACACTAAAGAGAGATAGAAATTTTAACTTAATTTACTCATTCAGTTGATAAGCTTCAAGAAAATCTAAAAGAAATTAAAATCTTTTGTGTTTGTTAATGACAGAAGTTACTACTCTATATATTATATATACTATTATTATATATATAAAGCATGAAACTCCAACACAATGTTTAATCGAACTTTCAATCCTACATAATTGTATTACATGCTTGATAGAATTGTAATCACAATTAGTCATTAAAACATCATTATTTTTTTGTTTTCATTATTTGACCTTTTCATTTAACACAAGATTATATACCACAATAAAATTATTGTCTTTATTTAAATGTTACAATTAACTTTAAAAAAAATTCTTGTGTTCATTATTTTATCTTTTAATTAATAGAAAGTATGTATATTTATACATTAAAGACAGATAGAAATTTAACTTAATTTACTCATTCAGTTGATAAGCTTCAAGAAAATCTAAAAGAAATTAAAATCTTTTGGGTTTGCTAATGATAAAAGTTACTACTCTATATATTATATATACTATTATTATATATATATATATATATATATATAAAGCATGAAACACCAACACAATGTTTAATCGAACTTTCAATCCTACATAACTGTATTACATGCTTGATAGAATTGTAATCACAATTAGTCGTTAAAACATCATTATTTTTTTGTTTTCATTATTTGACCTTTTCATTTAACACGAGATTATATACCACAACAAAATTATCGTCTTTATTTAAATGTTACAATTAATTATAAAAACTTTTCTTGTGTTCATTATTTTATCTTTTAATTAATAGAAAGTGTGTATATTTATACACTAAAGAGAGATAGAAATTTTAACTTAATTTACTCATTCAGTTGATAAGCTTCAAGAAAATCTAAAAGAAATTAAAATCTTTTGTGTTTGTTAATGACAGAAGTTACTACTCTATATATTATATATACTATTATTATATATATAAAGCATGAAACTCCAACACAATGTTTAATCGAACTTTCAATCCTACATAATTGTATTACATGCTTTATAGAATTGTAATCACAATTAGTAGTTAAAACATCATTTTTTTTTGTATTCATTATTTGACCTTTTCATTTAACACAAGATTATATACCACAATAAAATTATTGTCTTTATTTAAATGTTACAATTAACTTTAAAAAAATTCTTGTGTTCATTATTTTATCTTTTAATTAATAGAAAGTATGTATATTTATACATTAAAGACAGATAGAAATTTAACTTAATTTACTCATTCAGTTGATAAGCTTCAAGAAAATCTAAAAGAAATTAAAATCTTTTGGGTTTGTTAATGATAAAAGTTACTACTCTATATATTATATATACTATTATTATATATATATATATATATATAAAGCATGAAACACCAACACAATGTTTAATCGAACTTTCAATCCTACATAACTGTATTACATGCTTGATAGAATTGTAATCACAATTAGTCGTTAAAACATCATTATTTTTTTGTTTTCATTATTTGACCTTTTCATTTAACACGAGATTATATACCACAACAAAATTATCGTCTTTATTTAAATGTTACAATTAATTATAAAAACTTTTCTTGTGTTCATTATTTTATCTTTTAATTAATAGAAAGTGTGTATATTTATACACTAAAGAGAGATAGAAATTTTAACTTAATTTACTCATTCAGTTGATAAGCTTCAAGAAAATCTAAAAGAAATTAAAATCTTTTGTGTTTGTTAATGACAGAAGTTACTACTCTATATATTATATATACTATTATTATATATATAAAGCATGAAACTCCAACACAATGTTTAATCGAACTTTCAATCCTACATAATTGTATTACATGCTTTATAGAATTGTAATCACAATTAGTAGTTAAAACATCATTTTTTTTTGTATTCATTATTTGACCTTTTCATTTAACACAAGATTATATACCACAATAAAATTATTGTCTTTATTTAAATGTTACAATTAACTTTAAAAAAAAATCTTGTGTTCATTATTTTATCTTTTAATTAATAGAAAGTATGTATATTTATACATTAAAGACAGATAGAAATTTAACTTAATTTACTCATTCAGTTAATAAGCTTCAAGAAAATCTAAAAGAAATTAAAATCTTTTGTGTTTGTTAATGATAAAAGTTACTACTCTATATATTATATATACTATTATTATATATATATATATAAAGCATGAAACACCAACACAATGTTTAATTGAACTTTCAATCCTACATAACTGTATTACATGCTTGATAGAATTGTAATCACAATTAGTCGTTAAAACATCATTATTTTTTTGTATTCATTATTTGACCTTTTCATTTAACACAAGACTATATACCACAACAAAATTATCGTCTTTATTTAAATGTTAAAATTAATTATAAAAACTTTTCTTATGTTCATTATTTTATCTTTTAATTAATAGAAAGTATGTATATTTATACATTAAAGAGAGTTAAAAATTTTAACTTAATTTACTCATTCAGTTGATAAGCTTCAAGAAAATCTAAAAGAAATTAAAATCTTTTGTGTTTGTTAATGATAGAAGTTACTACTCTATATATTATATATACTATTATTATATATATAAAGCATGAAACTCCAACACAATGTTTAATCGAACTTTTAATCCTACATAACTGTATTACATGCTTGATAGAATTGTTTAAATGTTACAATTAATTTTAAAAACTTTTCTTGTCTTCATTATTTAAAAATTAAAAACTCAAATTAGGTACAAAATTATTGTCTTTATTTAAATTTAGTCATATATTAAAATAAAATTGAAGAATTTTCTTACTTCATGTTGTTGTTTCTAGACATGTTATTATGCAACACTACTAGACCCTTATAAGCTTCTGTTTTCAATTCAAAGTAAATGATGCCCAAAACATCAGGTGGAAAAAAACTCAAACATCATTGAGAGAATTGACAACATGAGGTCAAAGATGGTAAATATTCCTAACTGCCTACTAGTCACAGCCAGGAAGAGGAGATCAACAAAGCTTACATTTAAATTGTAGAAGGTCTATCCTTTCAAATAGTAACCTTTCAACATTCACAACACTCCATTATTGTAATGGAGGAAGGAACACTGACGATTAAGTTCTTTAATGGCGACTGTATCGAAACACAAACTGATGTCGATTATATATTTTTGGGATCAAAATTATCAGGTGGAAGCTAATACGTTTAAGGTTTACGATATGAATTAGACAACAAAAGAGAATTATTTAACGTGGTTTGATCAGTTGATCTGCATCCATATAAGTAGAGGAAGAACCAGAATTTCAACTTCATGATTTTTGAATTTTAAAACGATGATTTCAAGTGTTACAACTAGGTTTTGAACTTTATATTTATACATATTTTATAAAAAATTTAACACAAATGTATTGCTAGAGCAAAAGCTATTAAGTTCGCCGAACCCGTATTCAGACTTGTAGCTCCGCCCCTGCATACTAGAGGAAATGACCAATCTACTAATATAAGATAGTGTAAAAAATATCGAGAGAAACCTCACGAAATTACTTTAAAGAGGTCTATGTTCTCCTCCTAATTAACTCGTAAAGACTACATTGTAGATGTTATGAAGTGAAAAGGAAAATATCCTTAATTTATCAAGGTCTAAAATCTTTTCTCCTGAAAAAAGTTTAATTAAATATAAAGAGATTTATATTAATATTTTCAGAAAAAGTAAAAGTCAATTACAGTAAATATTTTATTTTTTTCTTAAAATAACTAAGGTAAGAAAACTAGGACCAATATTTAACATATACATTAAAAATAAATTCTTACTTATTAAATCTCAAACTAATTGAAAAATCTAAAAAAAAAAAACTCTTGCACTTAAAGACAAACTTTTCTTCTTCTTCTTCTTTTTCTTTTCCTACCCGATAATTGATATCCACTTTAGAGTTCGGCTATATTTGAATCATGCGTTGTATAACTTATTTGAGGGCAAAGTTCCCAATAGAATTTTTTAGTCAGCTTCGAGGTATGTTTTGATAAATAGTTAGTGATAGTTTAGGTAGAAAACTCAAACACCTGATAGTTCAAATAGAAAACTCGTAAAAATAATATTTCATGTGTGTTTTTGACCATTATCTCTTTTTTATTCTCTTCATTTTTAAAGTTTCTACCTAAATTTTTTATACTTATCTCATTTAAATATCAAAGATCCAGATTTGACTAAAACAAATATGTATATCAACCATGATTAAAAACAAAAATTTATCATTTAAGTCAATTCATGTTTGGTAAAAAAAATATTGCATCCCCTATAATTTAACATTACAACTAGTGTTAAATCACAAAAGTAACCAAGAATCGTGATCAAGAAATGTTGTAAATCATAAAATAGGAATGTCCTAAAATTATAAATAAAATAAAATTTGTTGTTATTAAATACAAATTAAATATATGCATCAGTCTCAATAAGTCGTAAAACCTTATGCATGTTCCAAATTGAGGCTAGCTAATTTGTATAACTAAAGGAGATGACATATTTTAAGTGATTAGCTTATCCACGTAATGGACGCTTGAAACATGATCAGAGAATTTTTCAAAATTGAGTCAAAAATATTGTTTGATAGGAATACTTTAACATGTATTCATGTACTTAATTGAAACATACTGTAATTTGAATATCTAAATGAAATATGTTAATAAATTTAAAGGGTTATCGATGTATTCATCGAGCTAATGTCTAATAAATTAAAATTAGTGGAGCTGTACTGTATATGTAGTAAAGGAGAAGGATATCCCTGTACCTATTAAGCGTGCATGGTAAAACAGGTCAAAATTGAATAATAATACTCTACTTAGTATTATAGATTTATAGTACTTAAATAATTGAAAGATGTTATTAACAAAATTAAACAATATTTCTACTTAAAATATTTGTCATTGAATATGGCATGCATGACATAATCATCTACTTAGTTTATTTAAAGAAACATGTACATATTTCGTTGTTGGAAGAAGTAACAAAACGAGGAAGCAATGAACTAGGTTCCACATGGCGATGCTTCTATATATATATATAAAAATAAAAATGCATAGATTGCCGTACATGTTATACTTTAGCTACGGTAACAGAGGTGGATATAGATTTTTAAGTAAATAAATGTAAAAAGAACACTAGTACCTGTTATTGATCAACTTTATAAAAATAAAAACAAACATATTATAAATTCTTTTCTTTAATTCAAATAGAAAAAAGATTAGATATGTCTTCACCCACTACATTTGGTAAATAGAGATGGTAAAATTAGCTCATAAAAATATGATTCGCTTAGTCAAGTTAAACTGAGCGGGTTATTTCAATTTATTACTCAAATATTTTGATTGGCTCCAGTAAAATCATTTAAAATTTTAGGCTAATTTGGCTAAATATGTAACCTGAATGGATGCATGAAAAATCTTGTCGAATATTTTTTATTTGGTATGTTATATAGCCCTAATAAAGAAATTAGATAATTAAACATATTATAAAAAAATAAGCTGAGAAATTGAACCTATGTAAGAGTTTGGGGGAACTCAACCATATTAATCGAAATAACTTTTGAATTATTAACCCACCTACTTATCAACTCAATCAATTTTACCCCCTCACCCCACCCCCTCGAATTTCATTCAACCCACTCATTTGATATTCTTAATATTTAATATAATATACTTACTTGATCAGTCGATAAACAGTTACAGATCCAACCATGACTTTTTGAATTCGACATAACTTGAGGAGTCGATCATATACATGTGCATATAAAAAGATTCTTAAAGAAATAATTTAATTAATCGAGATACAAAATGAGAATTTTCTTAGGATCGTATTTGAAGCAGGTACTCAATTTTATTAGTATATGTTTTATTATTTGAAGCAGGTACTCAATTTTGAATAATGAAAAATAAAATTCATTATTCTTAAGTCTCTCCGGCCTAGAAATTCCTAAAACTAAAGTGACACAGTAAATACTCTTTTTTCATTTTCTTTTATTTACCAATTTATGTAATAATGTCATTTATTCCACAGTTGGAAAAGTATAAATAGAATTAGAAATATATTTAGAATTCACTTTCTTTAACTCGATATCAAGAGCGTCTAAATTTTAAGTTTGCCCCCACGGATAGGTGGATGTTTCGTACACAGTTCAGTATTTTCAAAGTTCGATTTCGATAATTCAGTAATTAGTAATTAAAAGAGATATCAAATATCAAATTTTTAAAGTTCGAGCTGGTATGATACATTTTGTACTGTAATTCGATAATTATGTATTAAAAAAAGATATTTTGATAAAATTTGTTCATAATTTGTTCAATATTTGATATATTAGGTTTTAGATAAATCACATACAAATATTAGATCTCCACTCTTAAGTCCTAATATTATGAATTTGGAGTCACAAGTCAATCAAGACATCCTAATGATCATTGGGTAATGTTATCCATAGAGTATATGGTTAGGAGTGGATGTTCGGTATTTGTTTCAAAGCTCGATTTCAGTAGTTTGATAATCAGTATGTCAAATAACGAACTTTTAAAATTCGATCCAATATGATAAATCAAACTTTGATACGTTAAGTCCCAACTCGGCTCAGTAATTCAATTTTCGGTTAGTTATGCCCACCCTTATTAATACCACGGAGAAAATAAAAGAAAGAATGTCCCCCGGGGCATAACTGAATGACAAAGGAGGGGAACTTAAAATCCAGCTGGAGGCCTGCAGCGTAGGTTCGAACCCTGGTGGGAATAATTTGCTCTCTTCTGGGGTAGAACCTTGTAGGTGATATCAGTGCTCTATTCTTAAACTCTGGTCATTCAGGCACATCCCGTAATTTACTGGTAGTAGTGCTGAAGGACCGGGACTACTATCTCTAGGAATAATCTGTCGTAAGCCGCCGGAAATCTGAATATAAAAAAAAAAGAGAAAGTAAAAGAAAGAAAAACAAGAGTTATTGGTAGCCCATACACTGACACACACAGCTCCAGAATCCTCTGTGAATTTGTTCTTGTTTTTTCCCCTTGCTGGCACTGTTCTATTCGCTCCATTGGGACTATTTGCTACATAGTGTGCTAGCTTTTAAAAGCATCCCATGCTTCCCAGTTCCCACCCATGTTACACAGATGTATTAAATATATGAAAATAATAATACAAGGATAAAATATATAATAGTGAAGTACCTTTCCTCGTTTCTGTGTCCTATAGTACTAGATATTTTGCTTAAAGTTCTTTGCAGATGTTTATCTGTCCAATAAGGGTGAAATAGGATATTTGTAAGACTAGGTTATACTATTAATTAGATAAATCGAATGTAACCGAGTTAAAGTAATACAGCTGTTACTTGTAATCATGTTCGAATTACAGTAAAATCTCTATAAATTAATAATTTTGGGATCATAAAATTTTATTAATTTAGAGAGATATTAATATATCGATAAATTAATATTTTATTAATTAACAGAGAGACTTTTTAAATTCAGTAAATTTAGTACATACATATGTATTGAAAATAAATGAATTCATATATGTTTCATTGATTATATTCATGCATCAATCAATTCTTTGTAACTAATTAAATATATTTATGTATAATATCAATTCATTGTATACAATTAACTATTATATTCATGGACGCATGTATCAATTCATTGGAATTACTTAAATAATGTATACATGTTTACATTAATTCGTTGCACTTAAATAACTATTATAGCCAATTAAATATATTCATACATGATGAATGAAACATATACTATATAAATCTCAATATGGAAATAAAATAATTCATAACACTCAACCATATCTTCTCATCTAAAGCATTATGTGAGTATAAGAGAGACCATCCAACATGCACTCAAAAAGATTTACAAGAGTGGGTTGATGAAAAATATCGTTTGAAAGTTAGTCAAGGTACAATATCAAACACTCTCAAGAGATCATCGGAGTACCTTTCAGCCAACTTTGAGAAGGGTGAGGATATTAAGCGACACAAATCGGCGAAATATCCAGATATGGAGAAGGTTCTTTATGAATGGTTTCTTCAGTACCAAGATCAAGTCAACATGACCGGAGAGCTTATTTTGGAGAAAGTAAAGGATACAATGAAGCTTTTGCATCCTCAACACCCTCATGAACATCAATTTTCTCAAGGTTGGCTTGAAAAATTCAAGGTAAGACATGGTATTAAATCATTCCGTCGCTTTGGAGAAAGTGGTTCGGTTGACATGCAGGACATGAAAATGAAACTGGAGGCTATAAGGGAGAAAATAAACCAATCTCCCATTAAAGATGTTTTTAATTTGGATGAAACAGTGCATTTCTGTGTTACAAGCTGATCACTCTCTTGCAACCAAGCAACTTGAGGGAAGAAAGCAAGACAAAGAGAGGCTTACAATTGTTATTTGTTGCAACGAGGATGGTTCGGAAAAAATTCCTTTATGGATTATTGGAAAATATGCAAAGCCACGTTGCTTCAAAAATATCAACATGAGCAGCATCAATTGTCATTATCGTGCCAACAAGAGGGCATGGATGACTAGTGTGTTTTTTGATGAATATATTCGCTGGTTTGATCACAAAATGAATGGCAGAAGAATCTTGTTGATGGTTGACAATTGTCCAGCCCATCCGAAAAATATTGAAGGGTTACGGAATGTTGAGTTTTTTTTTTGCCACATAACATGACATCAAAGATTCAACCATGTGATGCAGGAATAATTAGAGCTTTCAAGATGCACTATCGTAGGAAATTCTACAAAAATCTACTGGAAGGTCATGAGTTGGGGCTACCTAATCCTGAAAAGATTAATATTTTAGATGCCATCAATTTTGCAGTCTCCGCTTGGACAACCAATGTTTCTCAAGTGTCAATAGCAAATTGCTTTCGGCACTGCAAACTCCGTTCAAATGAAGAAATCTCAAGTGAGACAAACTTTGAAGAAAGCCTACATGAGCTTGAGAATATGGTCAAGGATGTTGGTTATCGCAATGAAATGGACGTCAACAAATTGGTGGACTATCCGGGTGAAAATGATGAATGTTCAATGGTTCAAAGTTTAGAGGAAATTGTTGCTGATATTATTGAAGATCCTACTAATGATGAAGCTGAAGATGATTCAATACCGTTGGAACCAGTCACGAGAAAGGAGGCTTTGAGCGCGACAACAACTCTTCAAAAATTTTTGTTGTAGCTAGAGAACTCGACACCGGAACTCTTGGCTGCAATTAAAAAAGTTAGGGATGAAGTCCAATTAGATTTAAATTTTAAGAAAAATCAAGTAACAATAGATTCATATTTTAGCAAATTACCATAATATTTATAATTGTAATATTTATGAATTATTAATTTAGAGTTTTAATGGGACCTAATGTTTATAAAGGGATTTTTCGAAAAATTATTATCTTATTATCTTATTGAATTTGATGATTTTTTACAAAGGCCCAAGTCGGGACCGGAAAATTTTATTATTTTAGAGAGTTTATTAATTTATAGAGTATTAATTTATAGAGGTTTTACTGTATGTTGTAAGACTAGGTTATACTATTAATTATGTTGAGTCGAATATTATTTTAGACTGTGACAGAGCTAAGTGGAGGAAAGAGCGTTAAAATTATATTATATAAATAATTTTTTGGTTATATATAAACTATAATTTCTTTAATATAATAAAATATCTAGCGAAACGACGAACGTGATTTAAGAATTACTTCAGATCATATGTTTAGATTCCACTTTTGTCATTCTTTCTATTAATATTTTATTTTTGAATTTCCCTGCATTGTATGTTTATGGTACAAACTTCAGTTTTTGTGTCCTTTTTTTGTCTGAAAATTAAATTAGTTTACCAAACACCCCGGAACAAATAAGTATTTAAGGATTCTATAAGGTAAAAATTTACTAGCATGAATATTTATAACAAGTCAATACATGCATGCCATGTGTTAGTTTTTACTTTCAACTCTAACATCAATATCCAAATTGATTATAGTTCTACTAATTTAGAATCTGTTTGGCCATGAATAATCTTCACTTTATTCTAGAATCATATTTATACATAAAAAAATATTATAATTTTTCAATATTTTGAAATTTAAAAAACTTCAAATACATATTTTCACTTCAAATCAATCATAAAAATTTAATATTTTTTCAAATTATATTCATTTTCAGACACAATTCTAATTTTCAAATACTATTTTTTATTTTTTTCCAAATTTCACATTTTGTATATCCAAACGCCCACTCTACTATTTATAGCTTTCCACAAATATCAACTGGAGTATTCCCCTTGTTATCTGAAATTCCAAGATAAAAATAGAAACGCATAGCACTTTTTTCAAACTGTATAACACTTTCCAAATTCGAATATGTACATTTTTTAAGATTCATTACTTCTAATTATAGTACTAATACTATAATAAAATAATCCTCACATCTTCTCTCTCTCCTCCATCTTTCCTTTCTTAAAACTATCCATTTCTGTACCTTCCATTGTTCAATTCTTGCAACTTCTTTTTTTCTTTTTGCTCTTTCATTTTCATAGTTGTTAAATTTTGATCCATTAAAAAAGAAGCTATAATTTCAATTTTCAAATGAAGATACAGTGTGATGTATGTAACAAAATTGAAGCATCTGTTTATTGTATAGCAGATGAGGCTGCACTTTGTGAATCTTGTGACCATCGTGTCCATCATGTTAACAAACTTGCTAGCAAACATCAACGTTTCTCTCTTCTTCAACCTAATCCTAAACAAGTCCCTCTATGTGACATTTGTCAGGTATAACTCAATTTCAAAGCTTGATCTCAAAGTTCTTGTCTTTATCTTTTCTTTATAACAACAGTGTTCGGGTCAGCTTTTGCGCACCTAAATTATTTAATATTACCTGCTACTTCCTATCGACTATCGAGTAATACTGTCCGTCAAGACTTAGACCGATAGGATAGGAAGTAATCACATGGTCTTTTGTGAATTTCATCTCAAAGTTCCTCTTCCTTTTTCTTTTTCCAAAAAAGTTTATTGGCAGGGTTCTGTTCCTAGTTCGTAAATTAAAACTTGGTTTAGACTTCAGAAAACATCTTAATAATTATCAGTAATGCCCCTATCGACTTCAGGCTTGTTTTTTTTTGCTATTGGATGCAGATCATTAGTGGCGGAACTAAGTAGAGGAAGGGGGTTTAACTGAATCCCTTTGTTAGAAAATTATACTACATAGATAAGGTAAAAATGATTCTTTTTAGTTATATATGTAGACCATTGAATCCCCTTAGTGTGAAGAAAAATTCTACTGTAGTTGTAAGGAGGTTCAGAAGTTGCTTTAGTTTATAGGTTCAAAACATAATTATAACATCCTAAGTTTTTTTAGAATACCTTGTATAAAATTCTGACTTCGCCACTATAGATCACAACCCCTTCAATTTTAGATCATGACAAATTTGGTACATAGGAGAAAAGCATATTCTCCTAAATAAAATAATTCCTCACATCATGATTATCTTTTGTGTGTAATTAGTTTTGAATCACCTTAACTTGTTGAATGAGTTCTTGTTTGAATTTACCTTGTTGATAATGGTGTTTTTGCCCTATTTATGCACAGGAAAGGAGGGGTTTCTTGTTTTGTCAACAAGACAGGGCTATTCTATGTAGAGAGTGTGATCTTCCAATACACAAAGCAAATGAGCATACTCAGAAACACAACAGATACCTTCTTACTGGTATTAAACTCTCAGCAAACTCCGCTATCTACTCTTCACCATCACCAACAACATCAGCAGTTTCCTCTGCCAATTCCTCTATAGCAGTATCTGTTACTAGCACTAAGGCAGCAGCAGCAGTGGAATCAGCGAAAGTTGTTAAAGAGAAAGTTGGTGGATGTAATAATGGGCAATTGGTGAACGCTGGAGGAAATTGCTTGACGAGTAGTATATCAGAGTATTTAGAGATGTTACCTGGTTGGCATGTTGAAGATTTTCTTGATTGCTCTACTCCTAATGGTTTCTCTAAGGTTTGTGTTCATGCTCCTTGGTTTAGTCGTTTCTCTGCAATTTTATCGAGTGTGTTGGAGTGTGTGATTGTCTCTAGCACGTCCTCTAACATGTGGGCTTGATTTTTTTATATGACCAAGCATGCAGAAATTTTATTAAATAATAAGTGACGACGAGACTCAAACCCACGAACTCTACCTGCTCTGATATCATATTATAGTGTGTGTGACCTTCAGATAACCTTCTCATTTAAAAACTTAAGCGCTAGAAAGAGTACACTTTTATTTACTTAGTTATCTATTCCACAAGTGTAAAACATAATGCAACTATTCTGATCTGTTCTTTTGTGGTCATTGGCAGAATATTGGTGATGAGGATATGTTGTCATTTTGGGATACTGATCTTGAGAATCAATTGAGTTCTTTTCCCCCACAAAATGTTGGTCTTTGGGTCCCTCAAGCCCCTCCTCCACCAGAGGCAAAACAGCAGATTCAGCCCCAAGTTTTTCCTCAAATTTTAAACTTTGGTGGACAAATTGGGCTAAAAGACTCCAGAGAAGTTACTAACATCAAGTCCAGCAGAAAGTGGAGAGATGACAATTCATTTGCTGTCCCACAGATCAGCCCACCTTCCACTACTTTCAAGAGATCAAGAACTCTTTGGTAGAAGATTTTAACAATCTTCTCTGTATCGTTCTAATTTTATCGGATAGTTCTATGCAAGAAAGACACTCACAAATTGAGAAGGCTACAATAATCTTTTTCTCTAACTTGTTAATCAGCTTTTTACCTCCTTATTTTGTTGATTTAGTTTGATCCTTTTTGCTCCAATACAATTGGCTTTGTTGTACTTCTTGAAATGTCTGTTTGTTGTACCTCGTACTAGCAAGTGCAATGATCTCTTTTTTTGGCTGTAAATATCTGTTTTTGTGAATCCAGAATGGCAACTTTAAGATTAGGTATTGAACCCTTTCTTTGTACTTTCATGAAAATTTTCTTGGTTCTGTGGGGAAAGTTATTCGGTTTGTATTTGGATCAAAGAAGTGACGGTTAAAGAAAGTCACACTAGGTGCTTTTACCTCTTTGGTTTGGAATATATGAAGGCTAGACTGAAATTGAAAGCGTCTACCTTTGTCATTGTGACTCCCATGGCAGAGGGTGGACCGATTAGAGCTAATGAAATATTAGGACCGCCAAGCTTCTAGCCTGACTAGTTTTTGAAGAACGAGGATAACATCACAAGTATGCTAATCCCGGGAGAGAAAAGTGAAGAATTTATAAGCTATAATACAAGTTTAGATGGTACACACACTTTTTGATTCGATAATAGCATAGCCAGAGGAACAAATCTGTGAGATCTATTGCGCACTATGGACTTAGACCGTGACAGCCGTATGTCAACATAATTCTATCTCTAAGGACTGAAAAGTTGAACCTTGAGCAACTACAAGTTTTGTCCCAAATTTTGGATTTTATTTTACTTTGATTCACAAATTTGCATACTAGAAACTGTTTAAATTTTCTATTTAGTAATATAATTGTACATCGATATGCTATCAATTAAGGACGTTCATTTTTCTGATCTAATAAAGTGTTTTTTTATGTGCTTTATATAAATCTTATGTTATAAGGTATGGATTTTATATGCCTAGAAACCTAAACAACTTTTCAGTTAGAAATCTATATTTTTCTAATACAAGACTACTATTTTTTTTTAATATAAGACTATTACCATAATTATACACGTACAAGAATTCTAATAATTATGGTAAGTAAATATACATACTACATGGGCCATATACAGCCGATATACACAGTTTGTCGTGTATTGTCTTTCAATATTGAAGATGCTATACCGAGTGGAAACATAACAGAACTTAAAGATCTCGATCTTTCTGAGAATAACCTCAACTCCACTATACCAAATTGGCTCTATCGATGCAAATATCTAGAATTAATTCGCCTTAGTGAAAACCGTCTTGAGGGAGTTGTTTCAAGTATGATTTCAAATTTGAGCTCAATAACTCAGTATTGTACTTTCTGATAATATGCTTTCTGGAAAGTTACCAAATGTAATTGGAAAGTAAGGGAAATTAGAATATCTTGATCTCTCAAGAAATAGAAGTATCTGAATTATTCAATGATGGGAGTAATTTCCTTTCAGGGGAATCGGGAAATAGTTCTTCTTTTAATTATTTGACCCTAAAAAACAATAAACTCACTGGAACAGGTCCGAAAAGTCTTGGCCAACTTTCAATGCTAGAAACCTTTGAATTTCAAACAATAGGTTGGAAGGTGTTGTAACAGAAAGTCTTTTTTTTTTTTTTACGTAAAGAATGGATCTTGGGCTTAACTCAATTTCAAAAGCTAGCTTGTAGGGTAAGAGTTGTCCAAGTCCATATAAAGTCCACATTTTCATTCCATTTTTTACGTGAGACTCTTAACACTCTAAATTAACATAATTAAAGTTCTTCTCTGCATCTAAAAATAATCTGACTTTACTCTGGTCAGTTAGGCATATCCTGTGATTTACTGATAGTAGTACTGAGAGATCGGAATTACTATCTCTAAAAATAATCTGACGTAAGCCGAGAAGCTGGATATCAAAAAAATAAAATAATAATCTGACTTTAAAAGTGAGTGGAAACTGGATTCCACCTTTTCAAGCCGAGTATATCAAAATAGGCGGCTGGAATATAGGCCCTCTATTCCCCATGTGGCTCCGAACTCAGAAGCTGATAATGGAAGTTGACATATCAGATGGTGGAATACAAATTTGATTCACAGCACACTAGAAATAGTCTATTTAGTAATATAATTGTACATCAATATGCTATCAATTAAGAATATTTATTTTTCTGATTTAATAAAGTATTTTTGTACAGACTATATATAAATTTTATGTTATAAGGTATAGATTCTATAGGCATATAAACCTAAATAACTTTTCATTATAATTGATTGACTCATAACTAAAACGTGAAAGTACATCTATCTTTTCTTTCGTTTGTGTTCTTCTGTTTTTTATTACTAACAACATTTAAAAGAAAAGAATCCAAAGTGTTTGACCCAGTGGCCAATACATTAGGGTATTGCTGTCTGAGGTTCCGTGTTCGAATCCTCTGATCAGCGAGAGTGGAACTGTGTTCCCCCAAAAAAATCCCTCCATACGCGTAGGGTCAAGCGGTGTATACTAATCCGTAGGGCCAGGCCGGAGGTGGGGTTTTCTGGGGTATGGGGTCGTAATGCAGTGGGATCAGTCACTTTAAAAAGTTTACCCTACCACAGTTTTGTCCGCTTGGACAGCTCAATTGGTTTCAAGGGGAATATTTGAAATAAGGACCAATGATCGAATCCCGTCAGCGGCAGTCTGAGGGTTTCTTCTTGAAATAAACCCCTTGTGCGCAGCGTGGTACTGGTCTAACCTTTGAAATCAATTGAGTCACCATAATTTATCTCCTTCACAGACCTATCAAACCGGAATGTGAGGGCTCCTGGGGTGGGAGATTCCACCTTTTTGGAATAATATTTAAAAGAAAAGGAAAGGTCAAGGAAAGCTTTTGAGAAGTACTAGTACTATCTTTGCAAACTTTTTGGATATCATTATTCTCCATTTTTTGGGGTAATTTTCGATTGCAATCCTGTGTTTCTTTTCAATTTTGACGGCAGAATTTTGTCGTTTTTTTTTACTTCTTAGATAAGCAGATTACTATCTCAATTTCATGTTGTTGTTTCGAAATGATTGTTTTTTTTTAAATTTATTTCAAAAAAAATCTCCTTCCTTTTTTGATAACTTTTTTGTATCAATTTTTCACATGACATATTTAAGATCACATAATTAAAAATATTTTTTTATATATTCAACACATCTTTAATTTATGATTATAAAATTTTAAAAAATTCTCTACTTTTTTAAACTTTGTATCAAATCAAAATCAGACAATCTTTTTGAAACAGATGGCGTATTAATTAAGAAAGGATTCACAATTTTATTTTTATGAGTTTCATCTTTAAGATTTATTGCATTGAACTAAAGTTATTTCATAATTAGATTGATGTTGGGCTTATTATATTTCTTTTGAACCATAAATACAATTTTAATTTCTTAGGACTAAGAATTAAGTTACTGGCCTATTAAAATATTTTTGGGTCTTTCCGAAGTTTTGATCAGGATATTAAAAAAATTATATCATTCTTAAAATATTGTATTACTTGTCAAATTTGAAATAGAAGTAAATACAATTTTTTGTAATTTGATTTCTATAGATGCAGTTTGGTCTTCATTTGTGCATATCCGGATTTGCGTATTTTTTTAAATAAAAATAATGCATAAAGTGTTATTTTGGTTAAGTTATTAATCTTTATTTGACGATTTTTTTGAGATTAATATCTTAGGGGTTAACCAAAATAAATTGGAGGACAATTTAGTGTCATAAAAGTTTTTCAAACTTAATGAGGTTTCAGAAGTAGTCAAAGCACTCTAAGATTTCATATGGCGTATGACATTAAAATTTTGTGCATGTTTCGCATAGTTTTTTTTAATAATTTTTGGAAGTTCGTATCTGCATTATTCTGCAAAAAAACTATGTAGAATTTTGTTGTGCTATTCGGATTTTCTAAATCAGTTTTACATAAAGCGAACATCGATCTGTATTTTGTGTAACACTCCGTAAATTCGGGCCAGGTTTGAATCCATTAGGATGGGCGCAATGCCCATAGGTGTTCACTCTCTAATTATGATTAAAGTAATTTTTAACACTTAAAGGCTATGTTTCAAAGTATTATGAGTGTTTGAAAGTGAAATGAAATGAGTTGAAAAAGAATTAGAATCACTGGGGAAAAATCAGTAGCGAGCGTCGCAGCAGTCAAAAGTTGATCGCTGCGACGGTGCAAATAAATTCCTTAGGCTGTGGCGATCGCTGCAGAGACCAAAAATTGACCGCTACGACGGACGACGCTGAAGTAAATATATTAAGTACGAAAATTCAGAATTTTAAGAGCAATTCCACACTTTCTTTGGACGACTTCGAGAGAGAAAAACAAACCCCAAACCCTAGCACAAAGTTTCTCTCTTCCTCTCATCCTCCTACATCAAGGTATGATCATTCCTATGATTCTTAACATGATTAAACTTTGAGAATTCATAAATTCTTCCTTGAGTCTTCTTCTTGGACAAAAAATCCTAGAATCCGAAATTGAAGATTTGGATAGCAAAGATAAGACCTTCCTCCTACACTCGAATATAATTATGTAATTGGTATTTAGAGACTAAATTATTATATTATAGTTGGTATTTTGATATGACTTGTGATTCGATTTCCCTGTCATGATTTGGGATTCGTCTTATGTGACATGATGTGTGATTCTCGGCTAATATGTCATGACTTGTATTTGTTTGTGTTTTAGCCTTTACGGGTAAGTTGTGTTAGTCCAGAGGATGATTAATTATTTATGGATCGTATCACTTTTGAGCATTGCAATGTCAGTCCAGAGGATGATTGGCCTCTGAGGCGTGTAGCCCGGTGTATCTAGTGTTGTGCTAGTTCAAAGGATGATTAGCCAATATCCCCGGTGTATCTATTGTTGTGTTAGTCCAAAGGATGATTGACCTCCGAGGCGTATAGCCCGGTGCATCTATTGTTGTGCTAGTACAGAGGACAATTAGCCTCCATGAGAAGATAGCCCCCGGTGCATCGAATGGTTGTTCACCCATAAATTGACCTGTGTTGATCTGTTGGTTGCTTGTGAGTGGTTTGTTGATGATCCTGAGTTCATAATTGAAAAGACTTAACGTGATGAACGGTATAATAAGTTGAAATTGATATATTTCTATGTTACTGTCTTTTACTGATGATTTTACTAAGCTTATAATCTTACTCCATTTTTGAAATTTCGAACTATTTTTTAAAGAACTGAAGGTAATGAGAACCACTTAAGGATTTAAAGTGAATATTCCTTCATCATTGACGTATATTGGATATTCATGAGATGTTATCATTTATTTTGAATTGTTCCTCAGTATTGTTTTCAATTACACTTATTACTTAACACTTTTCTCTTGAGTCGACGGTTTTTTAAAAATCATCTTTCTACCATGGTAGAGGTAAGGTCTACGTACACTCTACCCTCCCCAGACCCCATGATGTGGAATTTCACTAGGTATGTTGTTGTTGTTGTAACTATTGTCCAGGAGACACTAATTGAGTACCCAGTACTCAGGCATAACATTGTTATTTTTTATGGTATGTTAGGTGAAGAAGAGCAGGTTCGTCGTACGCATACGAAGTAGGAGAACTTGTTGCTTTCCAGACTTATTGGTGAGCCCACACCCTTGTTCGTGGGACACCCCATCTATCTAGTTTTATTAGTTCAGTTTTCGAGCTGCGTCCCAAAGTTAGACTATTATCTATGTCACTTAGAAGATCCATAGATAGTTGTCAAATTTGTGGGTAAATTCTCGAAGTCTCTTATGACTTGTTGGGGCATTTTCCATATTTCACGAGTGGTTATTTATATTAGACTTTCACTGATTTTTCATAAATATGAGTATGTTTTCTTTTAGCCTTAATGACTAATTTTAACAAATCTTAAAAGGTTAGAGATTAAACGTTTATCAATTTTATGGGGTGCTTCTGGTGTTGTTCATGACATCGGATGTCTGTCGTGTTCAGGATAGATTTTGGGGTGTGACAAGCTTGATATCAGAGCTCTAGGTTTAAAAGTGTCCAGGATTATTTGTGCAGTTGTGTCTAGTAGAGTCTTCTTCATGTAGACTAGCCACATGTATGGATATATGACTATCAGGACATTTTAGGTGTTTCTTACCCTTCTTGATTCTAGATTGTGTTGTAGAGCTCAAACTTTTCTTTAGGATCGTTCTGATGTATTCGTTACTCGTGCCTCGCGCAATTAATTTTAACTCGTGCTGCAGTAGCTAACCATGTGATAATATTTCTATTGAGCACACATTGGTCGTAATGTATAGTGTGATGGATGGTAAGAAATCTTTTGAAATTCGATAATAGGTGTATACATATGGTGACTGTAAGGTGTGGTTGTTGATCTTTTGAGACAAGTATGAAATGACATAGTCCTAAATACATGAAAAACTTTATCGGAGTCTTGTTACGCTTAAGGGAGTTGTTAAGATGGATAAATTTTTCAATGTGATGGACATAACCTCTACTAAGAAAAAGGAGTGTAGTAGCCAAAATATGAGATAGTGATAGATAAAAATATGTAGATGAGTGTCATTAATTTTTTTAGGTAAAGAGTGGGATAGCAAAGAGGTAATGAGATTTGGAGATATCTCGTATTAACAAGTAGAAAAAAGCCTATTTGAGAGTTATATTCCTTCCTTATTGCCTTATGTTGCATTAGCTATCTTTTTGGAAATATAATACTATTATATTTTATTTATCAAATGAGAATCATAGAATTATTAGTAGTAAGTTTTTCAAGATTTCTATATTTTAGACCTTCAAGAAGTTTGCACAATATGATACTTTGAACCTTGCTCATAACATGAGATTAGTGGGTGGTTACCTACATTAAATTAATTGGTTATTTAAAGTATGTGATGAGAAGTTGCTTATGTTATGGCATTTTTTATTAAAACTTTATGAAAGTGTTGTATAGAAATTACAAGACTTAGAAGATATTCGAAACAAGGATGAAATACTGTGATGATCTGTCATCATACTGTCGATCATAAAGAAGTATAAGACGTGAACAAGGGGATAAATAATCAGGTGTTGAAAGGTATAAGCTATACTTTTGGGGATTCTGGAAAAAGGACTTGACAATTTTTGCAGGGCTATGAATTTAATTTGGGTGAAGCTAGATAATGAAAGAATAAGAAATAACGAGATCTTGAATAGAGAGTGTGCTTTGAGGCTACATCCGTCAGGATTTAGTCTTGCTTCTATTTGTCGGTTCGCGTATGCCGCTTAACTTTTAGGATTTAAGGTTTGAGCTTTGATATATGTATAAATAATTTTTTTTGGTGTGACTAGCCTAATAACAATCATTGGCATATTTCTGGATGGTGATACGATGTTACGGTGTTCTCTACGAGCTTAAGTAAAAATGATCTATATATTGTTATGGTTTTGAGACATTTTTTAATTAAGAAGTGATATGTTTAGAGTACTGAATGATAGGATGAAGGAGAAAATTTAGAGTGTCTCGTAGTGGATTAAGAATTATTGTTCATTGAGGCTATATACCTATTGGGTTAGAGGATCTGTGCTATTTTGATATTTGGTGGGAGAACTATATTTTAGACTCGAAACTCGAAAACAATCGCTTGTGAAAGAATGATCGAAGGAGATGATAAATTTTGCTCTAGACTTTAATTTGTTATTCTAAATTTTGATATGAGGTTGTAATTAGATGTACCTGAATTGGATAGGTTACTTTTGTTACAGACTTTTATGGGCTAATGTTTCCTTGATTTTACTTTAATGGCTATAAAAAAAATTAGCTCAAAAGGATTTGTGTTGGTGATCATGTTTGGTACTAAATATTAGATCAGAATTTTAAGTAATCACCTTGGTGGATGAATGATATTTTCAGAGTGGTAAGAAAATTAGTTTCAAAATTTAATCTAGTAGGTTTGATATAGAGAATAAAAGAACTCAAGTCAATAATCTACGACATATGTAAGGTGTGAGTATAATAAATGGGAGTTCTAGATGAATAGGTGAATGAAGGTTAAGGTGTAAAGATGAAACCTTAGAGTTATAAAAGTAGGATGGTGTGTCCTGAGGTGGTATTGTTACAAAATGAGATGCTAAGCTTATTTACTATGAGAGTCTAAATTATTGACGGGATCCGCAGTAAGGTCAGAAAGTTTAGCTTGGATCTTAGCCCATGCTTCTGAAATGAAATTCTTTCGAAGCTTCATCACAACCTTTCTTCCATCAAAAACAGACATGGATGCTGCTGGTCGTTTGACTGGGACTGGGACTGCAAGACTGAATATTCGTCTATTTGCCATCATAGTCACCATTCTAAAAGTCCCTGGTCGAATGAAGTTGTCGTCTTTAGAGGGAAATACGAAGGTGCGAAACCAACATGACAAGAAGGCTTTCAAATAAGTATTATCTCTTTGTTCATCTCCCACTCCAAGTTTAGAAAACATTACTTCATCTGCACTTGACCACTCAGCTACTCCAGGTATAGTTTCAGTTGGATTATATATTGACTTCAAGCGAGCAGATTTTTTCTCCCACCGTGCTGGAGCAGGCTCATAACTCAAAGCTCTTTTACACCAAAACTTTATTCACTTGCTCAAGGGAACCCTTGGATTAGGAGTCCCCCTTCTTGAAGATGTTGAAATGCTATAAACATGTATTCACATGTTCGAGGAATAAACCTTTCATTCTTCTCATTGGCACCTGTGAGTTCTGTAGCTTTGGGTACTACTTCTTCATAGGGAGAACCATCAATGGGTAAACCTCTGGCGACATGTAAATCCCATAGGGATATTAATAGCTCGTCGGATGATGTAAGCTATGTGTTTGTCTTTGAACGCCAGGCTTCAAATAATGCTTGCAATATGTTCGAATTACGATCATAGGTGAATAGAGAAGAGTAAAAAGCTTCATATATCAATGCTGCCTTCAAAGTTTGTAGGCTTCTGCCAAGTACGTCTTCAGCCCATTCCCAATATCCTGGTGTATGATGTTATTCACTATCAATTTTGAAGGGACCACATTTTTAATGATCGATTGGGACCTTTTCTGTGTTCTAAAGTCCAATCTAGCATATGGAGAGAATTCCTCAAAGATAGCCATAGACCAACATACCAGCCAACTAGCGGAATATGAGTCAGCATCTTGGTTAAGATCTCACCATTTTCAGCTTCAATTATGAGATACTTACTTTCGGAAGACGGGGGACTTATAGTCTCTGAAGTGAACCATCACTTCAAACTGCATAAACAAAAGAAGCTTGGTTAATCACAAGGTTGGAGTTGATAAAATAAATTAGTGCAGAACTTTGTCAGTCTCAAGGTGACAGAGGCAATGTTAATCTCTCACACCCTAAGTTGATGGTTTCATGGATACGTCGTTGAATGTGGCTGAATTTGTTAGTCTCAAAGTGACGGAGGCAATGTTAATCTCTTGCACCATAAGCTGATGGTTTCATGGATACGTCGTTGAATGTGGATCAATTTGTCAGTATCAAGGTGACGGAGGCAATGTTATTCTCTCGCACCTTAAGTTGATGGTTTCATGGATACGTCATTGAATGTGGCTCAATTGGTCAGTCCAAGGTGACAGAGGCAATGTTAATCTCACTCACCCTAGGCTGATGGTTTCATGGGTACATCATTGAATGTGACTCAATTTATCAGTCTCAAAGTGACGGAGGCAATGTTAATCTCTAGCACCCTAAGCTGATGGTTTCATGGATGCGTCATTGAATGTGGATCAACTTGTCAGTCTCAAGGTGACGTAGGCAATGTTACTCTCTCACACCCTAAACTGATGATTTCATGGATACGTCATTGAATGTGGCTCAACTTGTCAGTCTCAAGGTGATGGAGGTAATGTTAATCTCTCGCACTCTGAGCTGATGGTTTCGTGGATACGTCATTGAAAGCGGCTCAACTTATCAGTCTCAAAGTGTCAAAGGCATTTGTTATTCTCGCACCTTAAGTTGATCCTCATGAACTTTATGTGCTTTGCTCTACAAAAAAAAAGGAGAACAAAACGAGACGATAAAAGAAAATATATAGCAAAAGGAAAAAAAAAATTACCTAGCACTTTGGTGCTTCCAAGCCGGACGGGCGTTTGCAGAAAGAATTCTCAGAATCTGATATCAAAATAATGGAGAGTTTGCTCCTATTTATACATAAAAAGTGGCGGTGTCCATCTCCTGATTTCATAGGACTCGACGACGATAATCAGAGTTCGAAATGAACTAAACAATTGTATCTTAATCTAATTGGAAGGCTTGAGGCGGTTGAATAATTTGAGTTCTACTCCAACTGTGTATGCTAAGAGGCAATATCAAGCCATGTAATACGGCCTGCGGAAAGTGACTGAGAGTCAAATTCAAACATGAAAAGAAATTACGAACTCCACTTATCCATATGTGGCATGTCAAAAGTAATAAAGTACTTTGACTTTGGCAACAATTCTCAATTGGGCTTGATTGACCCACTTTGACAAGCTCAAGATGTCATCTTATTCTAGAAGCTCAGTTTGGTGCCATATGTCAAATGTCGTGACACGCCAAGTCAAATGAAGAAGCCAATAGGATCATGCCATGTGTCAAAATGATGCAGCATGCCTAGTCAAATCGAAGGCCAATAAAAATATGACATGTGTATGACTGATGTATTCCGACCAATCAAGTATCGTCATATCAACTTAAATCTGATTGGCCGAAAGAAGTTTGTCCTTATCACAACTCCTCCATCCTAGAACTATAAATAGGGGTCTCATAATTCAGAATAGGGGACCAAGAATTCTAACAAGAAGCCAGAGAGAGCTCGTGGATCAAACGCTGCAGATTTCTCTACAAGCTACAAGCATTCAAGCACTCAAATATTTCTCTACAAGTTCTAGAGATCAAGTCAAAGATTCGAGATCAAGCTTCAAGCCCTTGAATCCAAGTACAAATGAAAATCAAGACCACCAAATTCAAGATCAAGCTCAAAAACCCTTGAATTCAAGTATAAGTCAAGATCGAATCCACCAAGTTCAAGATCAAGCTCAAAAACCCTTGAATTTATTATCGAAAAGAAGAATCAGAGGATTCATAGAGATTGTAACACTCCTATTTGAAATCAAATACTATGATTATCGCGATATTTTTTGTCTTGATTATTATTTTCTCGACGAAAATTTTATTGTCTACAAATATGATATGAAGGGCAGATTTAGTCCCACTAGCCGTGTCAATTTGTTAGCAACATAATTTTGAGTCGAGAAAAAAAATAATCAAGACAACCAAAATATGAAGAAACATGATATTTTATTGATAAACAATACGGGTACAAATATGTTTATTCCCTTGATTCTTCTCGTCTAATATTTCACCTATAATTCGAGGGTCATTAGTAGCGTATTTCTCGAACGTAGGAAGACCTCCTTGTGATGTATTTGGTCTTCAAGAACGTCAGGCAGTTTATTGATCTCCAATAACGTCGAACAGTTTGATAAAGGCGGTATTTGATCCATTGATCTCTTCATGAATATCCCTGCTTATGGATTTTCGAGATGCCTTTTCAAAGGAATATGTGTATCTTTATATAGGTGTAAGCTAGGGTTTAGGATAGAGTAGCCTCCAAGAAACCCTAACAAACCTTAGAGTTTGAAGATTAATTGTCTTGTAGAGTCCTACAAAATTCCTATGTCTACACATATAGTTGAACCTTTTGAGGGTTTATCGAAAATAATTTTTTTATCTTCACAAGATAGGAATAAGGTTGCGTACTCACCACATATTTCAGACCCCACTTGCAGAATTACATTATATTTTTGTTGTTGTTATATTTGAACTTTTTTCTCTACAACAATACAATAACAACAACAACAACAGCATACTCAGTGTAATCCCACAAGTGATGTCTGAAAAGGGTAAAATGTACGCAAATTTTGTTCGTTTAGCAAAGGATGCAGGAAACGGAAATTACAAGTAACTGCTAATGTAAGAATTGAAATTACAATTCAACTAAAAAATTGAAAATTACAAAGATGTTGAACAAGAAAAACTGGAAACTGTTTTTGTTTGCTGAGTCGAGTGTGACACTCTGTGCTTAAGATAATATTGCCCCGTATGTATACTTTATACGTCCTAGATAATTCATCTCCCAAGATAAAACAGCAATGGAACAATTGAGCAAAGGAAACTCAAGAGCTACCGTGAAGAATATTGAGTAATGAAACGATGCTTGAAAGTTGTAGGAAGAACTATTTTCTGCTTGTGTATTTTTCGTGTATTGTAAGCGTGCTCAACAATGGTGCAATGGGTTGTTTATATAGGTGAGGGAGGGGCTGTTTAACTGCCTCTATAACATCCATTATTGGCCAAATAATGGCCATTATGGAGGTAGTAAAGCCGCCAAAATAAATGGTGAGAAAGACCAACTGATTGGCCATTATAGGAGGAGTAATTCAGCCAAAATAAATGGTTGAATTGAGTGCTTGGCATTTCTGTTCTGTCTGCCTAAATTCTGACTTTTTGGAAACTTCAGGGACCAAACTGTACATCTTGAAACTTCAGAGACCAAATTGTACATCTTGAAACTTCATGGACCAAACTGTACATCTGAAAGAATTCTGGTCCAAGCTGTACATATGAAACTTCTGGGATCAAACTGTACATCTGGCAAAGTTCTCTGGCCCAAAAGGATAATATTAGAAGACCCACAGCCCACGACCCGTGAACCCGTGAACCCGAGAACCGAAACCGGAACCGGACCGGACGGAACGGGCGGGCGGCGGCGGCGCGTGTGTGGGCTTTCCTCGAACCGAAGCACATTTAGGTCCTCCCTCCTTTAAACACATGGGATACCCCTTGGGGTCCCAAACCCCAAACCAATTTCGAGTCTTATATACACAACAATTCTTTCTTCCTCTACCGATGAGGGGGAATTGATCACACACCACACTTTTCCATGCTTCAAACACCTTACTTCGTGAACCAATATCTCTTTCATTTCTCAATGAAATTTGACGATTCTTGGCCATACGGTTATCTACGTACTTAGTAGATCATGCATGTGTGAAGAGTCGGATTCTCCAATATGCGTAACACTAGTGTTTAAGCCGTTAAAGTTGGTCGGTCGCAACTCCCGCCAAAGGCTAATTTCCAACAATCCCCTCTTGAAAGAGATTTTGGCGCACTCACATGGTGTCTTTGCATTTCCAGTAATATTTCAGCGGACCGATGTTGCATAAGGAGAGGTAGCTTCAGCTTTGAACCTTCCATAGTTGAATACCATCGGACTTACTTACTGCGCGGTGAACGTGATGTCTTGAACCGTCAATGTTTAGTGTAAGCCAAGTCAATGGTACCAACACAACAAATTCCCTTACTCTCTTCTTCGTAATATTTTGTCTGTTTTGGCCATGAACAACTTCTTGGATTCTTAAGTGCATTCATTTGAGGTGGCCCGTCCTTGCACTTAAATAGGTGGTCTCCTACAAGGTATCATGCTATACCCCACTTCACAAGTGTTAGGAACCATTAAAAGTTTCCCAAAACCTAACCTCAACTGTTGAGGATCATTACAGGTTTTGAAAACTTAACCTTTACCCATACTGCAGATAGCACTTAATGTCTATCGCGGGAACGGCTTTGGATTTGGTGTTTCTTTTCAGAAATCACTATCCGAAGTTCTCATGCTTCCACTGAAGCGATCAACTGAACCTTTACAACTTAGTTTTCTCATTGATCCAAATTACTGGGATCTCCAGTTAGTAAGGTTGGGTTACCACTGTATTGGTCCTTATATTTTGGGTTTTAAGCCCATTCCCATAGACAGGCAAGCCACCTGATCCTTGGGTAGACCCTTTGTCAATGGGTCTGCTATATTATCCTTTGACTTAATGTAATCAATGGATATTATACCCGTGGTGATCAGTTACCTAATGGTCTTATGCCTCCGTCGAATATGATGAGACTTGCCGTTGAACATAGCATTCCATGCCCTTCCTAGAGCCGACTGACTGTCGCAGTGGATCATTACCGAAGGTACGGGTTTGTTCCAACATGAAACATCCTCTAAGAAGTCATGAAGCCACTCAGCTTTTTCTCCTGCTTTGTCTAAAGCGATAAACTCTGATTCCATCGTGGATCGGGCGATGCAAGTTTTCTTAGAGGATTTCCAAGACACAACCCCACCACCAATTGTAAATACATACCCACTGGTGGACTTGGTGTTCTCTATATCAGATATCCAGTTTGCATCACTGTACCCCTCTAGTACAGCTGGATATCTCGAATAGTGTAACCCGAAATTTAACGTGTATTTCATGTATTGTAATACCCGATTCAACGCCTTCCAGTGATTATCACTCGGATTACGGGTGAACCTAGCCAACTTATTGACTGCATAAGCAATATCAAGTCGGGTGCAGTTTATTATATACATCAAACTACCGATCACCTGTGCATATCGCTCCTGGTATACATGTGCACCAAGATTTTTATCAAGCTTTTGATTTGTAGCCATTGGTGACGTTATCGGTGAACTGTCTAACATCTTGAACTTTCTCAAAACATCCTCGATGTAGTGAGACTGAGATAAGACCAGTCCGTCAGATGTCTTAGAGATTTTAATCCCTAGGATGACATCTGCGATACTCATATCCTTCATGTCGAAGCATTGTTTCAACATGTTCTTAGTCTCTAGGATTACCCTAGGACTACTTCATGTGATCAACATGTCGTCTACATACAGACATATCATAACAAATGAGTCAGAGTTACCTTTCGTGTAAACACATTTATCACACTCATTAATGGCGAACCCCTTCGATAGTAGAGTACTATCAAATTTTTTGTGTCATTGCTTCGGGGCTTGTTTCAGCCCGTACAGAGATTTAACAAGCCGACAGACTTTCTTCTCTTGCCCTTGAACCACATACCCCTCGGGTTGGTCCATATAAATTTCTTCTTCCAAATCACCGTTTAGGAAGGTTGTCTTAACATCCATCTGGTGTATCTCAAGGTCACGCAAAGCTGCGATCGCAATGAATACCCGTATGGATGTCATCCGGGATACCGGAGAGTATGTGTCAAAGTATTCAAAGCCTTCTGTCTGTCAATAGCCCTTGACTACCAACCTGGCCTTGTACTTGTCTATAGACCCATCTGCTTTGTATTTCCGTTTGAGTATCCATTTACAACCCAACGATTTATTTCCCGGAGGAAGATCAACCAACTCCCAAGTATGGTTATGCAGAATGGAGCCTATTTCACTCTCAATAGTTTCTTTCCAGAGCGGTGCTTCTGTAGTTGACAACGCCTTAGTAATTGTCCTTGGTTCATCATTAACCATATAAGCTACAAAGTCAGGACTGAAGGATTTATCATTCCTGGCCCTTTTACTTCGCCTTAGATCCATCTCTGGAGTCTCCAAGTTCTGAGAATCTGGAACACTAGATTTCGGATGTTCAGCCACCTCGAGATTCGCTAGATCTGAACCATCTAGATCCGGGCAGTCAAGGACTCCCGGTTCTTGAGAGCGTTGTGCATAACTTCATTTGCGAGAGGTTACGTCTTTTTTCTTTCTAGGAAAGGCATCTTCAAAGAATAAAGCATTCCTTGATTCCATAATTGTACCTTGGTGGATATCTGGAATATCTGACTTATGCACTAAGAAGCGATAAGCACTACTGTTATTTGCATATCCGATGAATATGCAATCTACAGTCTTAGGCCCAATTTTGACCTGCTTTGGCTTGGGTACTTCAACCTTTGCCAAACAACCCCACACCTTAAAATATTTGTAGGTGGGTTTCTTTCCTTTTCATGATTCATATGGAGTTTTGTCCTTACCCTTATGTGGGACTCTGTTAAGAATCGTATTAGCGGTAAGGACGGCTTCTCCCCACATGTTTTGGGGAACACCGGAATTGATAAGCAAGGCATTTATCATTTCCTTTAATGTGCGGTTCTTACGTTCCGCCACACCGTTCGACTGAGGTGAGTATGGAGCTGTCATTTGATGAACAATGCCTTCTTGGGCACAATATTCCTCAAAAGGCGCTACATATTCTCCCCCTCTATCGCTACGAATGGATTTAATCCATAGGCTTAGTTGGTTCTCAACTTCTGCTTTGTAACGTCAGAACGCTTCAAAGGCTTCATCCTTACTTTTTAACAAGTAAAAGTAACTATACCTTGTGCTATCGTCAATGAAAGTCACAAAGTACTTGTTCCCCCCTCTAGTTTGTGCGAACTTCAAATCACATATATCTGTATGAATAGGTTCTAGAGGAGCGGTATTCCTTTCGACGGATCGAAAAGAAAGCTTGGTGAGTTTTGCCTCTATGCACACCTCACACTTACGTTGAGGGTTTACGTCGACAGACGGCAATAACTCCATCTTTACCAGCCTTTGAATAGACTTGTAGTTTACGTGTCCTAATCTATGATGCCATAAATTAGAAGACTCAAGCAAATAAGAAGAAGGTTCAACTTTATTACTTGGACGCAATACAGACATGGCATTCACTTTGAAGAGGCCTTCATAGGCGAAGCCTCTCCCCACAAATGTGTCATTCTTAGTGAGTACAAACTTATTGGATTCAAACACTAGCCTAAAACCATCATTAACCAATAAAGGTCCAGAAATTAAATTTCTTCTAATCTCTGGGACGTGCATCACTTCCTTCAGAGTGAGCTCCTTACCGGAAGTCATCTTCAGGACCACATTTCCAACCCCCATCACGTCCGAGGAAGCGTTGTTGCCCATGAACAGCTTCTTGTCGGTGACCGGTGAGTACGTGGAGAAGGCATCTTTGTTGGAACAGATGTGTCTTGTTACACCTGTGTCCACCCACCACTGCATCGAATTCTCAACCAAGTTGGCTTCTAGCACCACTGCCGAGAAATCCTCAATCATGTCATCCAGGAGCGTGTCCTTGACGACGTTTGCTTGCGCCTTGCCTTTCGACTTGGCTTTCTGTTGTTGCTCAGTCTTGAGCTTTTACATTCCTTGATCCTATGACCAGGTTTCCCGCAGTGATGACAATTACCTCTGAACATCTCCGCTGCGAGGGCTTTGCCGTCTTTGTGGAACTTCCGCTTCTTGCTTGGGTTCCCTTTTGCCTCAGCCAGATTTGCCTTTGCCTCAGCAGTTTGTCTGCCCCTAGGTAAGCCTTCTTGTTATCTTCCTGGATTTGGAGTTTGATAACAAGCTCTTCAAAGGTCATCTCATTTGTCTTGAGTTTTAAGTAACTCATAAACTCATTCCATGAAGGAGGTAACTTTTCAATCAGCGATGCAACCAAAAACTGCTCGTTTGGTTTCAATCCTTCCAAATCCAGGTGATGTATCATCATTTGGAATTCCTGGACTTGGGACATCACTGTCTTGCTATCCACCATTTGGAATTTTAGAAATTTCTCAACGATGAACTTCTTAGTACCCGCATCTTGTGCATTGTACTTCTTTTGCAGTTTTTCCCACAGCTATTTGGCAGTGCCAACGGTGTAATAGACCGTGTAGAGAGGGTCTGCTAGGCAGTTCAGTATGTAATTCTTGCACATGAAATCGCTATGATTCCATGCGTCACGAACCATCTTCATGCCATTAATGACATGGATACCAAGGCCCTTTCACCCGTTTCATTAGGCGAAGAGTCCATTTCATCTCCAGCTTGTGGAGCATCTTCCGTAAGGAACCGGGCCATGCCCATAACTGTTAAGTAGAACAGCATCTTTTGTTGTCATCTCTTAAATTCTGATTCCATGAATTTTTCAGGGCGATCATGGTGGTGTGAGGAAGAAGGTGTAGCACCAGCAATCGGGAAGGCAGCGGTATTCTCGCTTGAAGCGATGGCAGCGGCGGCGGTGAAGCGATAGTGTTACTGCCTTGGCCAGTAGCGGCAGTAGCGGGGAAGGCAGCAACATTGCCTCGAGAGGCATCAGCAGTAGCAACAACATCGGTCATATTTCCAGCCATGTTATTGCAGTTACCGTAAGCAAATATTGTCTTAAGATTGTTGGTTTAGCAAAGGATGCAGGAAACGGAAATTACAAGTAACTGCTAATGTAAGAATTGAAATTACAATTCAACTAGAAAACTGAAAATTACAAAGATGTTGAACAAGAAAAACTGGAAACTGTTTTTGTTTGATGAGTCGAGTGTGGCACTCTGTCCTTAAGACAATATTGCCCCGTATGTATCCTTTATACGTCCTGGACAATTCGTCTCCCAAGATAAAATAGCAATGGAATAATTTAGCAAAGAAAACTCAAGAGCTACCGTGAAGAATATTGAGTAATGAAATGATGCTTGAAAGTTGTAGGAAGAACTGTTTTCTGCTTGTGTATTTTTCGTGTACTGTAAGCGTGCTCAACAATGGTGCAAGGGGTTGTTTATATATGTGAGGGAGGGGTTGTTTAACTGCCTCCATAATGGCCATTATTGGCCAGTTCTCTGGCCCAAAAAGATAATATCAGAAGACCCACAGCCCACGACCCACGACCCGTGAACCCGAGAATCAAAACTGGAACCGGACCGGACGGAACGGGCGGGCGGCGACGGCGCGCGTGTGGGGCTTTCCTCGAACCGAAGCACATCTAGGTCCTCCTTCCTTTAAACACATGGGATACCCCTTGCGGTCCCAAACCCCAAACCAATTTCGAGTCTTATATACACAACAATTCTTTCTTCCTCTACCGATGAGGGAGAATTGATCACACACCACACTTTTCCATGCTTCAAACACCTTACTTCGTGAACCAATATCTCTTTCATTTCTCAATAAAATTTGACGATTCTTGGCCCTACGGTTATCTACGTACTTAGTAGATCATGCATGTGTGAAGAACCGGATTCTCCAATATGCGTAACACTAGTGTTTAAGCCGTTAAAGTTGGTCTGTCGCAACTCCCTCCAAAGGCTAATTTCCAACAAATTTTATTCTATCTCGAGAGGTAGAGGGACTGTGTTGGTGAAAATATAATGAAAATACAATTACAATTGAAAAAATAAAATGAAGAAATAATAGTATCTTCAGGGTGAGGCGTGGATATCTCTCTTTTTAAGAAGATTCAAGCCCACTCCAGTAAATCTTTACCTGTCCAACAATAATATTCCTGACTTATCCCCTCCAAGATACAATAGTCCGACAACGTCGTACAACTCAACAAATTGTGAAAAAGATGTTGAGTTTAAAGCTCTATCAAAAGAACATCTTCCTTCAACTAAATAAAACTCTTTTTAACTCACTTTTTCATACACTATCCCCAAAAGCTAAGAATGACTTCTATTTAAAGGTGAACGAAATTCATCATTGAATTGAATTGGATTGAGAGATTATGGAGAAGTAAATATTTAAGAATATGGGTGAGTAAATGAGTCAGTGGGAAGAAGAAAAGTTAAGGCACATTCTCAATTTTAATGGCAACTAACGAGGAATAGAAATGCAACAAACTGAGTTTTTAACATGAATCACTTTAAGTCACTTTAATATAATATATATTTTGATATTAAAATGCTCATATACCCCTACATACTGTTTTCTCTCTATGATTTAAAAATCTTACTAGTATATACTATATAATAGATGAGAAGCTTAGTGTAACAAGTAGGGGTGATAGGGACCATTACCAAATTATTCATTCAACTCCTTGTCTTTATCCATCTTATTTGTCGAGTATGGACTAGGGCTGGCCAGTGGGCCGGGCTCGGGTCTGGTGGATCGGGTCTGGCGGGGTCGGGGTCGGGGCGGGACGGGAGAAGGGGTCGGGGTCGGGGTCTGGCGGGGTCGGGGTCTGGCGGGGTCGGGTCTGGCGGGACTTGCTCTAGTCCCGTCCCAATCCCGATCCCGTCGGTATCGGGTCGGGGCGGGGTCCGGCGGTTTTCCTTTTTTTTAAAAAAAAAATAACATATGTATAAAAAAAACTCAATAAACAAAACAAGATAGTGTAATAAAAACATCCCAATGCTGTTTTTGTGCCTCTTATATTATTTAATAGACATATGATTTTTTTGTAATACAAATACAATTGTCTAAAATCTAAATTGCAACTTTGTGGTGTTGTCCAAAAGTTGCAAATTACATAATAAAATTGCAATTAAAAAAATTACATTCTCAAAAAAACCTGTTCTAATTGCTTGATGAGGTTCTTCGGTTGGAATTGGTATTTGTTGGTCAAATTGATTCACGTCGCTTCTACTACCTTCGGTTAAGATTTCGTTGTAGTTTTCATCTTCTTCTTCGTTGATCTCCGGTTGACCGCACCTTCTCCGCTCCGCTCGTATCCAATCTCTGAATAATACTGCAATTTCCAAGCTGTCTCCGGCTAATGAGTGTATGTGGTCTCCTATTTGATATCTACCGGCAGAAAAAACGCTTTCAGACGCAGTTGATAACGCTTGAATGTTCAAAACATCTCGGGCCATCAATGAAAGTGTCGAAAAGGTCTTCTCGTTCCTCCAAAGATTTCAAAGAAGTCTTCATGTCCATCTTCATTGATAACTTTTTGATACTGATGCAGAACCCTGCAAAATAAAAATATCCAACTCGTTAATTTGGTTAGTAGTAGAGGTATTTGCCGCACATTCTATTTCTCGAGGCTTTCAATACTAGCCGAGAAACAAAGATGTCTTTTGTGAGGTTGTGTTGAAGATGAAGAAGATGGTATGGAAGCCGGTAAGTTACTAGCATTTTCTTGTTGATAAAATCTATATATTTTTTTGCATTGGTGTTCTACGCTAGACAACACTTCTTCTTTAGTTTGACTTTGTTCAATAGGTGGTGGGTGATTTAGATTTTTGGGACTTGGAGGTGGTAGTACTTCTATACAATCGTAAATAGTTTCAATTAGTGATTTAGTACCGTCTATTTTAATAGTAGGATTTAATACAAAACCAATAATATAAATAGTGGGAATAGGAATAAAATATTTTTTTATTTTGACAAACATTTTTTTAATAGCTGTCTTATAAGCTGGTTTTTCCATATATTCACTAAGTAATAAAAATATTAGAGTTATATAAAACAACATAGTTGAAATAGTAGGATAATATATACCGAAAAATTCTTTTGTTGCTTGAAAAAAATTCTCTAAAAATACAATAAGTTCGGAAATTTTTACCCAATCACTATCTAAAATCATATCAGCTGGATTTTTATTATGAGAGTTAAAAAATAAAGTTATAGGTATTCTATAGTCATAAGCAACAAGTAGTTGCTCGTATAAAGAATTCCACCTAGTGGATACTTCTTGTGGAATTTTTCTATAAGGTAGTCCACAATCGTGACAAGTTTTTTTATATTCTTTTCTACGTTGTACTTTATTACTTTTAAAAATAAAGTTTATAGCAAATTGTATTTTACTAAGAATGTCTTCAAAAAGTGATAGACCATCCTTTACAATTAAGTTATATATATGGCACGCGCATTTTATATGAAAATGATCTGGAAAAGATCGAGTTAAACTATTTTTTAAAATTGTAATTGCGTAATTGTTAGAAGAAGCGTTATCTAATTAATAGTCATAATTTTATCGGTTATTCCGTAATAATGGCACACTTGATAAATATTATCTGCAATAAAAGTACCAGTGTGCCTATCATCTATATATCTATACGCTAAAATACATTTTTGCATAGACCATTTATAATCTATCCAATGACAAGTTACAGTTAAATAATCATGGTCGTTAGTACTACGACCTATATCAGACGTGATAGATACTTTGCCATTAAAATGATATAATGAAAAACGTAAATATTGTTGATATTTATGCGCGAATTTAAATACATCTCTCTTAACAGTTGATCTAGGAAAACACACATCAAGGATCATCGTCTAAATTAAAGTCTTCTTGAGTTCCAGAAAATAGCTCCTGGTCTAAATCTAATGGTATTGTAGGAAAATGTTGAGTATCAACAAAATAATCCTGTGTAGGAATAAGATGACTAGAAGAAGCACCCTTGCCCTGGTTGCCCCTACTAGAAGAAGCACCCTTACCCTTACCCTTAAACATACCTTTTAATCCTTCCATTTTAATTATGATAATATATAATTAAAGACAATAAAATTAAGTGCGTTAAATAAAATAAACAAACAATAATAATTTAATGAAGGAACGAATGTACCAAACGCCGACGTAACGTCGACGTGTAATCGAGATGTTGAAAATTGAAACTTTGCTCGATGGAAGATCCTCAAGCTAGTTGCCAACTTCACTCCCAATTCCCAAATGAATAAATAAAATTGAATATTTAGTAAACAATGTAGACTTGTAGAGAGATATATTGAGAGATTAGAGAGATTGTAGGAAGATTTGTGAGAAAGATGAAGAGAAAATGAGTTATTTATAGTTGAAAATTGGGTTAAAGTGTAAATATAATAACTTATGGGTTAAAATAAATATTAAGGGGTAGGGGGGTTGGGGGAGGGGGGAGGCCTAAAATGGTCGTTGGCCAACGGTCAAAATCTAAAATGGTCGTTGGTGCAACGGTCATATTTGCAAAGACAAAGGGCGGGGTCGGGGTCGGGCTCGGGACGGGGTCGGGACGGGGTCGGGTGAGCCTGGGGTGGGCTCGGGTCTCGCGGGACGAGACATTGTTCTGTCCCGAGTTCGAGGCCCGCCAACATTTTTTTATTTTTATTTTTTGGCGGAGTCGAAGCGGGACCGGGGCGGGGTCGGGGTCGGGCCGTCCCTGCCCACTGGCCACCCTTAGTATGGACTCACACTCGTGTTATTAATAGGATCCTACCCTTGATTTGCCCTTTTGATTGAGTGAAACAAATATTTCCCTTTGTCTTGTTCTAGAAATATAAATTTCTCTTTAATCAATCACCTTTTAAAAATTCAAATACACTTTAATTAAGAATATTAATTATATAATTTGATTTTCCTTAATTACAACTTCCTAAATAAAGACGAAAGTTAATTGCAAAAGATGAAGACAGTGTGAGTGTGAGTGTGAGTGTGTGACAAGTGACAACATAGTTATCGAGTGCCAATGTGAGCCCGACATCTGACTCAGTTTCATATGAATCCATAACACGTGGTAAGAAACAAAACAAAAAGCTATGAGAGTACTAATCCATCATGAATTATCAAAAAAATAGCAAAGATAACCATACTCCCCTAATTTATCGCACCTAGTTAGGGTGTGATTAGAAGTGTCGAAATTTAGGTTGGGTGGGTCCTTTTTTCCTTAATTGGATGAAATATCATAGCTAAAAATCCATTTTTATTCTTTTGCCAGAAATCTCTCTGAATATTTTAAAGAAAATTAAATAATTATTTGAGAAAATTGTAAATACTAATTTTATCTATTATAAAATATTTTAATCAATGACAAAAAGTTCAATCAATATTTTTAAGATCCTTCTGTCACAAAAACTGTTGTGACTAATTAAATTAAAATTTTTTAATTATTAAGTTTAATCATTTTTAAGTTTAAAATTATTATTTCAGTATTTGTTATTTAATCCCTAAAGTTAGACACGTTGCATTTGATAGATTATCAATGAAAGAAATGTCTGATTTCCTCTATCTTTTTCTTCTCTTCTTTCGTTTTCTCTAATTTCTCCATTGAAGAGCTCACCAGAGCTCTTCATATCGTCACAAATGAACAAGAGCCCTTCTCTCTTATTACAAATGGCATCAGAGCTAGCTGGACCGACGGCGCCGCCACCGAAAATGTTAGATATACACGAAGAAATGCGTGCTCTGAGAGCTCAGCTGTCGACCTTCGTCGACAGCACCGACAAGAGGTTGGAAGCCCTAGAAATCAACTCTTCCTCGATCTTACACTTCAATGGCTCAAGGAGCTCAAAATCAGCAGGAACCGGGATATGCTTCAGGTAGCAAGGTAGGTTCTGAGCATTCAGATGCTTGTGATGAAAGTGTAGTCACGGAAATTGAAAGCATAGCGATTGTAGACAAGGTGTTAGATAAAATTTCTTAGAGAAATGAGACTAGAGAGATTTTCCCAATCAATTCTCAACCTGCATTGTAGGTCATGTGATGCCATTTTTCACCCAATATGTTGGCGACTTGACCATTCTAGACCAAATGGATCTGAAATCAGCTGTTGGGGTGAGGATGGGTGAAAGAACGTTAACGATGAAGATAAGAAAGAGAAAAAATCGGAGGAAGATCAATTGTTCGATGAAAGTTTACAAAGGGATGAAGAACTCCTCCTTGAAGGAGAAGTACTGAATGAATGACATGCTTCAGTTGACGTTGGTTTTGGAAACATCGGCGAGTTAGAAAAATCAAGTCAGCCGCTCTTTTCAATGGTCAAATTTGGAGAAATAAATGGCCAAAGAGAAATGAAGATTGAAGGTGCAAATGTTGGTAAGCCTGCTACTCCTTATAACGGTAAATTGTTCAGTGTAGATGATCATGATTTCGCTTGTGTGTCGGAAGAGTGTGTGATGTATTCTGATTATCCATTTGGACATTCATTTCATTATCTTGCATTGAAAATATGGTTTAGATATGAGGTGTGTTGGAAAAATTCGGTGATGAATATATACCTCAAATTCGGGGAGATTTGGTTAGCTCGTGAATGGTTCGACAAAATTTGGAGCATAAATATGGTTCATAGGATTATAATTTTTGGTGAGAATGGGAAGGAAATAGAAGCAGCTACTCCTAGGACAACAAGAGTTATTGTTTTTGCAAAAGATAAAATAGTGGAAACTGAAATTGCACCTACTATTAAAGAGGTGTACTTAGGAAAAAAGAGTCAAGATACTGCAATACTGCTTGTTGTTTTGGTGTATTCGGTTGTCACATATATTTTTAAAGTGCAGCAACTAAAAGTTTTGCATCGGTCATTTGAATTAATGAGGAATAAATTGGCACAACTGGGTTATGGATGTACCCTGCTAGATACAGGACAAGAAATAACGATATACAAATACTTTTACACCGAGCAGGGGGCATATAAACTTGTAACTATTTTCTTATCTCATGTGATCAACTCAGATTCTTCTTCACATAATAGTATTTGTGTCGTGAATAATCATTTTGAAAATGTCCTTACATTATATTCTTCTCCCTACTCTATTCTCATTCTTCTCAATACTTCATTTTACTCTTCAGTTCTTACTCTCTATCTTTATCTCTCAATCTCTTTATTTCTCTATCTTTTTGTTTCTCCCGGTCTGTTAAGCTCATATGCTATTATCATAGTCATCTCTCATATTGTCACGATGTCTTCCATAATGATGTTTCGAGATGAATTATCCTTGAACAATTACTCATTGTTGAGTTCCTCATATTGGTTGCACCGTGCTGTTACATATATCGGTGCTGCTAGAGGAAATATTTTAAAGTTAACAGTAGATGATCAAAAAGTGGATGGAGTAGAAGAAACTTAGAAGAAACTATAACTTTCGTGTTGTCTCTAAGTGCATTTCTTCTATCCTTGTCTATCCAAATTTGTCCAGAATTTGAGAGTACTATACTAGCTATGACTTATAGAGTAGGACTCGTTAAGGCGATTCTTGGTGACTACCTAAACTTGACAAATCAAGTGGTGGTCCCATTAGCTAGACGACATGATGAGACTCTAGAATTGCTAAATCTTGATGGGTGGAGGGAGGTTGCAGATGCAAGTTTGATGACAACTACACATAACTTCCCCTTACCGAATGATCTTGATGTGTTTAAGTGTGCAATAACTGATTACAAGCCCATATCATGTGAAGTGCAAGTGAATTTGCATGTCTTTTTCTTATCATATTGATTCATGGTTTCAAGCAAGAGTATTATTTCCTCTACATTCATTCTTGTAGTTATAAGGGAATTGTGCCAACAGACATATTTGTCAAAGGAAATTGAAGCAAAAGTTGTTCAAGATTCTCTTCCCGTTCTTATCCTCGATGAGACAGATCTTTCTTTGTTGTATGGATGTAAAAATGACCTGTAAGCTCTTACATCCCATTTCAAGTGCCTTTGGATGTTTGCAACCTCAACATCTGATGTTGAAAAGCTGAAAAAGCTTTTCTCACGTAATCCTGACATCTTAAATTCTCCTGAAGTAGTTGACGGATAAAACTCTGCTTTGCTAGTGACGAACTCTGCGATCATGTCTTCAAATTTCATTGTCTTTTGGAGTATATGATGGTTCTAATTTAATCAAGGGAGAAGGTTACTTTAAGAGAATTATGCAACTGTTATTGCCTTGTTTAATGCTTAAATCTCCTGCTGCTACAATGAAAATAATTGCAAGTTATTTTATATCGGAGTTGCTTGACATGTACTTAGACCACGAGTGGGTTCTTCAAGCTTCTAAGCTTCTAGAATGCTCTTTGTGCCCTAAGAGAAAACACCCAAAACTCTCTCAATAACAATGGCGTTTTAGCTACACCACCGAGCTTCATCGTCGTCGTTGTTGAAGCTTTCTATCAGGTACTTTCATCGTTGTCGTCATTGAAGCTTCACCTTTGCCTCTTTCTCTCATTTGGTTGTGTTCACGTCATTCCTAAAATGCATATGGGTTCATATCTAACTCTTCAATTTCTTTTTAATATCATATGCTTTTGTTCTATTTCAGGCGATACTCATCTTCAATTTGTATTACTTTTTTATTTGAAATGTAAATCTATTTTTAAAATTTGTGTATATTTTTGTAGTTGTGAAGATGAAATTTAGGGATTTACTAATATAATAAAGCTTTTCTTTTGTATCAAATAGCTTATGAACACGAAAATAAGTTTAATTCAGATATTTTCAAATTTATTTTGAAATCAACACGTTCAATTAATTGAGTGTCAAATTTGGCTTGCAATTTTAGGTTTTGGTAACAGAATTAGTTTTTCTACAATGAATAAGTTTTCTAAAACTTCTTATAAGGGTATTAAAAACTCCGATTGCAGGCTAAAAAATTACTTGATGAAATTATTTTAGAACTCTTTTTTATTCTCATAGGCTTAAAAATTGTTGCTTAATTTGTGTTTTTTATTTACAGGGTATCCGGGAACCTACAGGACCTGCAAGTGTCCTGTAGGTTCCTGTAATGATTGCTACGGGTAGGTTCCGGATAGTAAATTTAGGAACCGATCTTTTACCGGGTAGGGTCCGGGTAGTTAAAAAATGTTAGGGTACCCGGACCCGCTCACCACCTAATATATATATATATATATATATATATATATATATATATATATATATATATATATATATATATATATATATATAAAGTTCACAAGAACTCGTAATTAACTCTCTAATTGTTTGTATATCTAGGTACGTATCCACATAACATTTCTCACGTGCAGGGGCGGAGCTAGAGGTTGAATCATATATATATATATATATATATATATATATAAAAAGTTAAAAAAAATGTTTTTTATGTATATATAGTAGATTCAATTTCCCCTGGCGAAAACTTCTATCACTGCTTACAAGTTACAAGGATTCATATGACAATCATGAAATATCTGATATTCATATTCAACTTTTACGGTCTGTTTGGAAAGCCACATGGTAATTGGAATTGGTGTAATTACTAGGGTAGTAATTACACATTCTAGTAATTACATAATATAGTAATTACAATGACCAGTTTGTTTGTCATAAGGTAATTATATTGTAATTACAAGCGTAATGTTTGGTTGCACAAGTGTAATTACACAGTTAAATATTTAAATTTTTAAAATAAAATTTAGTTATAAAAAACTAAACGTTAATGTTTGACAAATATATCTTCATATAAGAAATATTACTTAATTTTATATACCGTTATGTATTCAAGATACATATTATTTCAAAAATAGTGAACTAAATAATTTTAAATTTGTAACTAGTATTGTAAAAATGTTGATATATATAAATAAATAATGCTTTAATTGAATCAATTAATAAAAACTTCTTACGAGCATACATTTTACAATAACATCACGGACAGTATGTTTGGGGGGGAAATCAATATTTACACCCACAATTTTATAATATTATTTAAATATTAAAAAATAATTCATCAATGTTAACATCACTCAATATAAGCTAAGTTTGCATATAACCTCACCCAACAATGAAATTCAACTTTAATGGCATCACTAGCTAGTTATAAGTCAAGTTTGTGGATGTCTTATATTAGGAGGTGTAACTTTTTTTTTTTAAATAGAATAATAACATAGCTAGCTGAATAAAAAAAATAAGAAAGTTAACAAAGCTAAGTGAAATAAAAAATTAAGAAAGAAGCACAATATGAGAAATTATGTAGAAGAACGTGAGGTAAAGGTTGGGAAATGAGAAATAAATAATTAAAAAATAATAATATAAAAAGAGTAATATTTAGAGAAAAAAATTAAAATAAAAATAAAAAGAAAAAATGAATAGAAATAAAAATAAATTAAAAACGAAAAGAAGAGATTCGGAAATTAATCTTGTAATTACGCCATGTAATTACCTGTAATTTCAGCCCTCCCTTAAAAATTAGAGAGTGTAATTACACTCCTTCAATTACACTCACTTACATACTGACCAAGTATTTACCTTATCAGGCAAACATACCAAAACTATGTAATTATATTCAATTACACTCAAATTAAATTACAGGGTGGCTTTCCAAACATACCCTTAGTTTTTTGGCAGTTTTCCTTGGAATTGAAATGTGGCAGATAGTTTAATCGATCAACAAAGTAGAAGAACCAGTCATCAAATACCACTTCCGTTGTAGTCTAGTTGGTTAGGATACTTGGCTCTCACCCAAGAGACCCGGGTTCAAGTCCCGGCAACGGAATCAAATTTTTCCTTTTCCTAAAAGTTTCCTGTCTCTCTAAATGGAACTTTTTTTCCTTTCATCTAGGTCATGGTTCGAGTCGTGGAATCAGTCAATAATGCTTGTATTATGTTAGATTGTTTACATCACACCCTTTGGGTGCGGCTCTTTCCCGAACCCTGCTAATGCAGGATGTTTTGTGCATCGAACTGCCTTTCTTTTGTACCTTGAAAAAGGACAAGTTCTTTTGTTTTTCTCCCACCTGATATTGATTCAAGTTATATGCATGATAACGTAGAGATAATAAACTCTATTAAACATAAGCTACCAGTTTTAAAAAAAAACTCTATTAAACATGGATTTATATGATTATTTAATAATCATTTATTTGAAAATCAATCGAATTATTATGTCTTTCTCCAGAGTCACTCCTCTATCTTTCGTAAAAATATTCATTTAAAAAGTCTTCATTCCCCCATTCCCAACAAGAAATGGGTAAAATAGGCCAAAAGATTAATAGTATCCATTTTCAGAGTAGATAGTTAATGTTCCATAATTTCTAACTGGAGCAGTTAAAACAGTTTCTTTTTTCAATTCAAAGATGACATTGACTTTTGCAGGCATGAAACACATTAGAAGCAAAAGTTTATGTCGTATTTAAGGTGAAAAAGAAAACAAATCACAAAAGAAAAGATGGAAGTTGAAGCATCATATCATGATCCCGAATCTTCCTTCTTCTGATCCCTTCAAGTTTATCTTACACAAAAAACCAGCCGGATTCACTGTTTATTTTTTCTAACCGGAACTGGTATACATAACTTATACGCTGATTATACATGAATATACACACATCACACATGGATTATACAATATGTTATACATCCGTGGGTTTTTATTTAAGCGGTTGGGTGACGGTTATTTAGGTTAATTCTTCTAACAAGTGTCACGTGGGAAGAATTTCTAGCAATTTCCCACGAGCCAAGTAAACAAAGGTCAAAATCGACAATGAATACAATATAATCCATATCAAGAACACCCTCCACTTAGCCAATCGAGCTCATCTTGACAAGACAGGTTTATTGAAAACTACAGAAAGCAAAAAACACAAGTAGTTGTTTTGCTGGGATCAGGATGGTGAAATTTATTGCTCAAAGAGTCATGGCTTTGAGGTCTGATATAGTGGGACTGGAGATTACATTTGGTAATGGCACAACCAGATACATATCAATAGCACGTGAGAATTCAGGATTTAAACTCGACGGATTCAATCTTCAGGTGCTTATCACTAAACCTACTGCACTTTTGAAATTAGTTCACAATTTAATAATGTGCTAAAATTTAAGTGATTTAGGTTACATTCTTGGGCTAATCAATTGTTCAACAAATCAGACTAACATTCTAAATCTAACTGGGAAAGAAAAAATTAGAATGACAATGTATACTCTTCAATTAATACAACATACCCCATGTAATCCCGTGAGTGGGGTCTGGATACTCTTCAAATAATGACGCCTAAATTTGCGATGTAAATCAAGGCACTCAAGCATTCAAATACAGCAAGCGTAGACGACAATTGCAAACTTAAAATAGAAGCAGAAGGGGAAAGAGCAAACAGACAGATACAACAGTGTAGGGAAATCTTGAAGTAAATTAAAAATTGAGTCAAGATAAAATGATACACTGGGTTTTACAAAAGCCCATAGTCCTTGAAAATCGGGGCATCAGATTAACTGATCTTTATTTAGAGATCTAATCTACAGCAGAACAGTTACACATGAACAAATTCTTCTAGCCAAAAGCAATCAAGTACAGAATAGTAGAAGTCGAAGAAAAAAAGAAATGTAATTCAGTAAACAGACTAGCTCATCCCTGAAGAATATGAATAATTCACAGTAATGGTGCGAAACATGCTCTGCTTCTACTCTGCTCTAGACTGACCAGCACGAGAAGAGAGGATGATGCCGACAATAAGGCCATACAAAGCCAGGGCTTCAGCAAAAATAAGAATCAAAATCATCCCAACAAAAAGCTTTGGCTGTTGTGCGTTGGCTCTGTGAAAACAGAAACAGAAAAGAACACCAACTTTACATTAGTTAACCATCAATGCCTACAACACGCCTACACATTAAGATTCATGGACGCATCTTTTTAAATGACCAAGTCATACAAATGTCATAATAAAGCAACAACATCAACCACACATTACAGGTTAGCTAAACAGGTATAAGTATCACTAATAAATAGGTCAATGAAGTGGGCAAAGAAAGGAAAAATCTAGTATTCTCAGCTAAGGAATCCCAAGACAGCACAACTAGATAGAGAGCTACAGTAGACCAACTCTTCATCAGGTTGGTCACAACAGCAATTGTTGCAGACACAAAAATGATGATGGCAATGCTAGTTATGTAGGATTGTGAAATCCTGTTTGCATCATCACTATCTTAGTCAATCGTAAATTAGTTGTCTTTACTGGAAGACCGATTCACTTTTTTGTTTGAGATATTGATACAGTTCCCACAAAAGATAAGTTCAACTGGCATGAAAAAGGTTGCTATTCTTCAAAAGGGATCAAGGTTTGTTCATCGTTTGTAGAGTTACATTAGGTCCGGTTATGTCAAAAGTCTTTTACTTTGGTTAGCCAATGAAGTGTACATATAAGTATACATATCTAATTCTAATTCTCTAATTACTGAGGTCTGGAATGTGATGGGTCCAAATAAAACTGAACAGATCTACATCATTCATATACCAAGCCCAACTAATGAGGGATCGAAGCATAATTATTGTTGTATGATCAAAGAGGGGGAAGAAAACAGACTGCAACCTACGGTATCTTAATATAACTTAGCTAACCATACAACTAACAACGAGTAACTTAAGAAAGAAAAACTAAACCTATAACAAGTAAATCCATATTAGCACAATACTAGTATAAACAAGGAAACAAATAATCAACCTAGAAAGATCTATTGCAAACTGAAAATACAAAAGGTAACAAAATGGCAAAGACTAATATGATCATCCAAATTCACAGTAATACTTTTAAAACCAAAGAGCAAAATTGGAAGAAGAAGGTTACCTAACACCAGCGTCACCAACGATTCCAATGGCCATTCCAGCAGAAAGACCAGCAAGACCACAAGCAAGACCAGAGGAAAGGTGAGCATATCCATCAAAAAGATAGTAAGACTTAGTTTTGGGGTTAATCCCTGTACTAATAATAACAGCTATAATCAATCCATAAATGCCCAAAACTCCAGCCATAACAACTGGCACAATTGACTTCATCACCAACTCTGGCCTCATCACACCCATCGACGCCACTCCTACCCCACTCTTCGCTGTACCATAAGCTGCTCCCATACCTAGGAAAAAATTGAAGATAAGCAAACATAATTAGCATTGGACAATAAGAGGGTGTTCGGTTAAGCTTATAAGCACTTTTAACTCATTTACCCGTTTGGTAAACACAAAAAGTGCTTATAAGATAAGAGTTTATAAACTAAAATCAGTCAAAGTCATATCGATTTTACAAGCTATAAGAACTTTTGGTTTGACCAAACCTTTTATGATTTTTTTTTAAATAACGGAAAATATGGATAAAATGCTCATTTTATGATTTTATCCCTGATATTTTTTGTCATCTCCAAAATACTCCTCCAACTTTTAATTATCTTTATGTTCTATTTCCATCATTCGTCATTTTATATAAAAATATGTTTAAATTTATTTTATTTTTTTTACAAATAGCTTTCAAGACATTTCGCTAATGCTTGCATTAGGTTAGGCTATCTATGTCACACCCCTTGGGCGGCCTTTCCCAGGACCCTGCTAACGCGGGAGCTTTATGCACCAGGCTGCCCTATTTTAGCTTTAAAGACATTTCAGTCTAGACACCTTTTTACCAAACACACTAACTGCCTACTATCAGATTCAACACTACTTCCCAAACACGTAATTACTTATTCATAAAATCAGCTTTAACACCTAAACGTGTTTTATTTATCAGCTAACCTAAACGGACTCTAAATCACTAGCTATATGCAGTTATTCATGTACCTTCTTACAAAGCAAGCCTTATAAATCAATTCAATTTCAAACTCTAGATCAGCCTCTTAGATATAAATGTTGACGTATTACAGTAGGATACACGTAATATATATACAAATTACCAAAATTCTTAGACACATAAATTTATTTTAAACTCCTTTTGAGTCGAGGATCTACCAGGAAACAACCTCTCTATCCTACCCTCCCCAGACCCCACTATGTGGGATAATACTGGGTATGTTGTTGTTGTTGTTGTTGCTGCTTATGTTAAACTCAGATCAAACATCCAATCAATATGTGCAATACAAGAAATTTATCAAAACTATTAAACACGCGCAAATATATTAGGCAATGCTCGATTCTAACAATAAGCTAAATTACGGAACTTAATAAAAGACAGTTGACCACTACTATGAACAAACTTTTCAACACAACGATCGCCGAAAACATTATACTCAAGTTCTGTAAAAAAGAAGATTGCTTACATGAGAAGACTAAGGCGGCGGCAGCACCGAGGAAGCCGAAGAAAGGAGCCGTTTCATCGCCACTAAAAGTCGAAGACATGTTTTCCTCAAGAGAAGAGTGTAATGGATTGGATCTGAGATAGTTCTTTAAGACAGGGAGAGACAAATATTTCTAATCAGAAATGTGATTTGACAAACTGTAAGTCAACTACACATAGAAGCAGACTAAAAACTAAAGAGAAAATTATCAAAATGGTCCTTCATGTATGGCGTTGATTTTATTTGGTCCTTAATATATAAATAAATATATGATAAAAGGAGTTTGGAACTTAAATGACCCACAAAGTTGGGCTTGAATAAGGGCTTAATCACTCTCAATGTTCTTGAAATGTATGTTGAAAATATATCTATCAGTCGTAGTGAAGTCTTGGCCAGGACTCGTCAGGAAGTCCCAGAAATATCGACTAGACACCTAAGTAAATGGGAAAGATCTTTTTCTCATATTGGTGATCTTTTGAATTCTCCTCTATATATGTTGATCCACCTTATGATGAATGTAGAAGCTGCTCTTATCCATGTTTACCCTCTGCCCAGAAGATGCCTCGTATTTTCTCAATCTCTTAATCATCTGTTTTAATGAAGTCTTATCTCCTGAACAAAACAAGATAGTATCATCATCATATGATAGGTGATTTACCTGAGGGCTCCACTTAGATAATCCATATCCAATTAATTTAGGCTTCTCATGTGAGGCATTGAGGCTTCTTGTTAAAACTTCTATTGCTATAATGAATAATGTGGGTGACAAAGGATCCCCTTGCTTTACTCCTCTTGTAGACTTAAAGAACCTATGACTCTGACCATTTATTAGAACAGGGTACCAGTTATTAGAGATCAATCTCCACACCATGTCAATCAAAACCTCACAAAATCCAAATTGTGTCAAAACTTTAGTTAAAAATAACCAAGACAAATTGTCATAGGCTTTAGCCATATCTAGCTTAAATATAATTTTAAATATTTATCAAAATATAAATACTCACCGAGAAGAGTTATTACTAACCACATTGACATGTTTAGCCCTAAGCATAATATCCTTGATGATTTCTTGATCCAGAAGAATATTTTCCAATATACTCCTGCCTTTTACAAAACCTGTCTGAGTAGAGGATATTAGCTTAGGCAATAAACATACCAACCTCTCATGGATGACTCTTGATATTATCTTGTTTACAAAATAACTCAAGCTTATAGGCCTCTTATCTTCATATGTATTAATTCGCTCCTTCTTTGGTATGAGGACTAAGTTTGTGTGAGTAATGTCCCAAGCCCTTAGCCAATTTTGAGACTTATAAAGAGAACAATTCTTCTTTTTCCCACCGATGTGGTAGATTTGTCCCACACCATATTTTCATGCCTCAAACACCTTACTTCGTGGACCAATATCTCTTTCATTTCTCAACTAAATTTGACGATTCTTGGCCCTACGATCATCTACTCACTTAGTAGATTATGCACGTGTGAAGAGACAAAGCCTCCAACATACGGAACCCTAGTGTTTAATTCATTAATTATGGGTGGACGCATCTCCCCACCAAAGGCAAATTTCCAACAATCCACTCTTGAAAGAGATTTTAGCGCACACACAAGGTGCCTACTTTCAGCAATCTTTCAGCGAAAAGATATTGCATCAAGAGAGGTAGCTTTTGCTTTGAACCTTCCCTAGTTGAATACCATCAGACTTACTTACTGTGCGGTGAACGTGATGTCTTGAACCGTCAGTGTTTAGTGTAAGCCAAGACAATGATACCAACACAATAACTCCTTATTCGTTTTCTTCTTATTGTTTTGTCCGTTGTGGCCATGGACACACTTGGATTCTTAAGTGCGTTCATTTGAGGTGGCCTGTCTTCGCACTTAAATAGGTGATCTCCTACAAGATATCATGCTATACCCAACTTCAAAAGTATTAGGAATCATTAAAAGTTTTCCCAACCATAACCTCAACCGTTTGAGAATCGTTAAAGGTTTGGAAGCTTAACCTTTACCCACCATGCAGGTAGCACTTTAATGTCTATCGCGGGACCAACTTTGAATTCATGTTTCCCTACAGAAATCATCATCTGTAGTGCTATTTCTTCCACCGAAGCGTTCAACCGAACCTTTTGCAGCTTAGTTTTTCCATTGAACCAAATTCTTAGGATCTCCAGTCAGTATGGTTGGGTTACAACTTTTTGAGTATCTTATCTTTGTTGGATATTATAAAGCAATACGGGAAGTAAATAAATATTACAAGTGTTCGAAAGGATAAACAAATAGCCAATGTTCAGAACTGCCGCAAGCTTGTTGAGTCTTGAATTTTGATAACCTGAAATCAAGAAACACTAAATCTGGATTGTTACAACTGTGGCTGAGTCGAGAGATGGATCTCTGTCTTTAAGACAAGATTGCCCCGTATATATGTTTTTACGTTAACGAGCAATAGTCTCCCAAGATAAAACAACAACTAATCAACACTACAAAACAAATAGGTTGATTCTGACGAAGAAAACAAACACGAAATGATTTGCTGAAGAATGAAAAATGAAGGAAGAGTTTCTGTTTTTGACACTGTGTGAAAGTTCATACCCACAAAAGAAAGCCCTTACTATCTAAGTAATGTCATCTCCAATAATAACCCAACATTGTTTTATAGAATAGACCAGTAAAGCCATCTGGACGACTTGCACTTTCTGCATTTAATCCAAAAACTATTGCTTTCACTTTTTTTTTAGGCAACTGCTCCAGCTTCTGATTCTTCTCCTCAGTTATTATCTTGGAAATGTTTTTCAATAGAAAAATTAGTTGGCATTGTCTCTTTATGAAACTACTCCTGGTAAAATCTCATACCTTCAGCACCTATATCCTCAGCAGATGTGATCCAATCTCCATTATGGTTTTGTATTCTTTGTACTATTAGTTTCTTCTTTTTTCCTTTCACATAGGAATGAAAAAACTTAGTATTTCTATCTCTATTTTTGAACCACCTCATTCCTGCCTTCTGCTTCCAGTATTCTTTCTCCATATATAAGTATCTACCAAGTTCATCTTGTGCTATGTGCAATTCTTTGATGTTTCCTGGAGTAGAAGCTATTTCGAATTGTAATTCCTTTATACTGATAGTATCTTCTAAAGTAGCAATTTGTTGGAATATGTCACCATAAGTATCTCTTCTCCATTGCACTAATGCCTTCTTAACCTTCTTGATTTTATAGTGATACACCATGAAATGATTACCAGTGAAATCAACCTTCCAATTATCTCTCACTAAGTCTATGAATGTGCTATGTTTTATCAAAAAATTTAGAAATTTGAAGGGTTTCCTAATGAACTGAGCAATACATTCAAGATGAAGAGGTGTATGCTCAGACCATTGTCTAATTAGATATTGAACTTTTGACTTTGGTTTGAGATCTAAAAAAGCTTGATTGCATAACATTCTATCCAACATTTTGAAAATACAATCTTCTTGAGTTCTGGTATTCCACCAAGTAAATCTATTTCCAATAAAACCCATGTCAAACAGCCCACAACTCTAAATCCATTGTGCAAAGTCTATAGTTTCCTATACTGTCACTGGTAACCACCTTGTTTCTCATCATCATTCAGAATGACATTAAAATCACTCCTACTAGCCATAGAATAGTATCATCATGAGTCATTTGTGTCAAAGAGTCCCATAATTCTTTTCTGTCTGAAGCACATATTTAACATATATTTATAGACACTAGAATGTATTGTGTGCCACCCAATAGATTCAACTTTAAAGTGATTTGTTGTTCAGTCCAAAAAATTCATATCTTCCCACAACAATTCACATATGCATTCCCATACCCAATCTCCTTTTATAAATATCTCTTGTGTCTGCATTTTGAAATGGTTCCATTAATGTTATCAAAGCATAATGACGTCTTCTGTTTAGTTCGGTTAATATTTTAAAAGATTGTTGAGTATTAACTGATCTAATATTTCAAAACAGAACTTTGTCTATCATTGGAAACTGGATTGTTTGGCTTTACTATGTCTTGTTGTCACCTGGAGGAGGTAAACTGCTATATCTTACATTCTTTGGTTTGGATGAATTCTTCCTGAGCTTCTCAATATCATGTGGAGATAAATCGCCATCTCTTATAGCATTCTCATAATTTTGCTACAAAGTAGAATTTTCTTGGTTGTCCTGTATTTCTTGAGCCGGTGAACTGTGCATCTCATTTCCTCTAGACTCTGATAATGTTCCATATTGATTATTTTTAGGGTTTGGTGGCCTATTTATCTCCTGTTTTTTATTTATTATCTTAGTATTTGCAGCATTTGGTTCTTGCTCCTGTAATTGCTCATTTCCCCTATATTTTATTGCTCATTGTGTACCAACAGTACCTTGTTCACCTCATATATTTCTTCCTGCTAAATGTTATATTCTCTTATGTTAGTACTGACTTTTTCCTGTTGTTCTTTCCCTTGCATTTCTCCTTTTCTCTATAGGTTGTTCTGGACTATGGTTATCAGCTACATATATTGATTTTGAGCATGTTGGTAAGTTATTCTCATCTGCTTGTGTGTTGTCATTCTTTGCCTTCTTGCTACCTTGTACTTCTACATATCCTGCTCAGCCTCTTTGTTGCCAAAGGGTGACAGTACCCAATCATTTGTTGTCTCTTTAATTACTTGCTCTAGAATTTTACATGTGTTTTGCATCTCCTGCTCCTTATTTCCTCATTTGCTAGCTTTATTTGCACTGGTTGATGTTGTTGTTGTTTTCATGATAGATCTTTTGGGAGTTATTTTCCTTACTTGTGCTTTACTCTTCAACACTGCTTCTTGCTGATGTTTCTCATCTTCTTCCAAAGTTGCAAACTTATTGTTGGTAGTAATCTAATCTTTCTTTTGATTATTATTTCCTCCTTTCTTGCCCTCATTACCTTTGGATTCTAGCTTCCAATTTTTCCAATTTTTCTTATTATTATCTCTTACAGTATTCCATCCTTTTTCAGGTTGTTCATGTGTTTTCTCAGGTCCAACGTTCTAGTTGGCGCAAGTTGAGCTTTTTCCTTTACCTCTTTCTCCACAATTTCCTTTTTCTCATGTTCATCCTCTTCCTCTTTAAGCTCCAATTCAAGATGCATGACAAAACATTCTTCTTTATTATTCCCCTGCAGTTTGCATCTTTTACAGTATTTTGGCATGTAGTCATATTTTATTTTGACCCATTGAGATATAACCTCTCCCGTATTCTTCTTTCTCATTCCCAAGTTAACTCTTTCTGGAAGTTTGCTCAATAAGTCTATTTCAACATTAATTCGAGCGCAGCTTGGTCGAGTTTGATTCTTGGTGGCCAAATCTACCGCTGACGACAATGAGAACAAGACTTCCTTCACAAAGTAGTTTGGTGGTAAATATGGGAACAAAATCCATGCAATTGCATTGGATATTTCCTCCTCAAGGTTGAAAAATGGATCCCACTTCATAGTTCTCATAGGATACGATGAATTTGATATGTGATGTAAAATGCAGGCTTCGATAATAGTTGAACATAATCTTCTAATAATGAGAGCCCAATTAATACATATATGTTGCATAATAAACAAATAGTGCATTTACCTTTAACTTCACATTGATTAGGGATCAGTTTGCGTAATTCTCTAATATCCGATCAACCATAAAAAACTTTTCCTATGACTGCATATTGCAAATTCTCATGTATGATCATATTTGCACATCATTCTCATCCCAGTTCACAGTGACAAAACGTCATTGGTTGTAAGGGGTGGTAACTGTGGCTGGACAGTCTCCGATGGAGGTTGTCCAGCCAACATATTGGTCATGGCCGTCGTCGGGGTATTGATATTAGGGTTTTTTATTGCGATAGGTTTTTGTCTATAGTGAGTTGAACGACGAATATGTATCACATGACTTATGCTTCGATTAATTTGACAGCTTCCATGATACAATGAAGTCCGAAGTGGAACATAAATTGAATTTCTACCCGGTATGTCATGTTTGATTTTGCATTATTATTATTTTTTACTATTTTTGTCTTTATTATTTACTAATTTGGGGTCTTTTTTTATACATTTTATATGTAGGCTAGATGTTCTGTTTTTGGATAGTTGCCTGCGTTTTGCAGAGCTAGTGAGCTCGTGTGGATGTCGCGGTGTCCGTTGATACACATGGAGATCGTTGAGGATCATGCGCCCCATCGCATATTATGACAGATTGAGCATGTACATAATATACCTGACTTGATTATGTGGGAGCATCGCCACTATACGCGGGACGAGCGTTCGACCGCCACTGCTACATGCCAAACTTTTAGGCATACCCAACTCGATCATTGGGCTCAGAGGCTGCAGAGCACATCAGTGGTTGGGCATACGACTATGATCCAGATTTATATAGAGTGGTACTCACATATCACACACAACTTGATTGGCAACCCCGATAGACGTGATCTAGATGGTTGAGGATATACAGCACTCGCGGGACAGTATGATGTGTTGGTAAGTTTACTGCACTTAAACTTAAATAATTATCTTAATTATTACGTTAAAAAATTATTCAATCATTAATATTTATAAACAAATGCAGCTTAGTCCGTACAGACAATGCATCAGTTGAGAGTACAACATATGGATATCCCCTAGACAACGGGGTTTGCTGTCTAGATCGCTCAGATAGCTGAGTCGGGTATCCAACAATCACAAGAGGTCGGACGTATGCATAAGCCTATTCCATAGGGGTCGTATAGCCAACAAATGGTCGTGGTCATGGTCGTGAAAGCGATGGTGATAGAGGCGGTGGTGGCAGAAAAGGGAGTGACAAAGGGGGATCGTGGCCGAGGGGATAGAGGCCTAGGTGGTGGCAGAGTAGGTAGCGACATAGGCCTTCGTCTAGTAGATGATCCTGACAGGCATGCTTCCCGATCCTGCTCCAGCGCAGCAGCACCCGTCGACTTCAGCGCACATGTCAACTTCTTACCGAACGTCGACACCTTCATATACATCAGTACAACTATTTTCAGATGTACTCGAGTCTTCATCCTAGTAGAGCTAGAATGCATATGTTGATGTATGTGATGACATAGCTTGGGATTCATATGACGCATCAGTGCCTGCGCAACGACCAGTTCGTGATCTACAGAGTGAGCGACCAATTCGTGATCTACAAGGTGAGCGACTAGTTCGTGATGTACAGGGTGACAAGGAGCTAGAGTACGACTTCTCATTCATGGACTTCGATGATTTTCTTAGCCCAGGGGTTAGTGTTTAAATACTTATTTTAAGAAATTAAAATACTTATACTGATTATTTTATAATTTTTTATATCTTAGGATTCATCGACAGCTCCAGCTCCGGCTCCATCTCCGGTTCCAGCTCCATATCTATCTCCATCTCCGGCAATTCAAGATCCCATGTATGATACTACTTCAGATCCTACACCAGACCCCCTCTTAGGAGCCCGTCGACACACATATTTGATTTTTTTACCAAAAGAATGTATTAAATTAAAATTAAAATTAATACTAATTATTTATATATTATTTCAGGTTCATCCTTCTGCGTATGTGGTCCAGTCTCCTAATGAGATTCTGACCGTATGATTCACACGTAATTTCAAGAAGAAACACATTATGGTCAAAGGGGGCAATGGAGGGAAGGGATGATGATCATGACTTAGAGCATCATTTTATTAATAGGAGCAAGGGGATGGAGATGACGGTGAGGGTGGTGGAGATCGTATGCCTTAGGCCTAAGGTTACTCTAAAGCCTACCACACATGGGACCCATTAGAGATTGTATATATCTAATTATGTTGTACAGTTTAAGTTAATATTATTTTTTTTGTGTAGTATTTTCTTAATGATAATTAATTATCTTAGTCTTTATTATCGTTTATTACTAACTAGTGCGACATCCTAAATTGATTATGAACAAAATCTCGACATATTTGAAATAATGTAATGTCTTGACTAAACAATAAAACGCTTAAATCAAAACCCTAAAAAATAAAACAATTAAACATAAGTATCCTTTTTCAAATAAAACTTAATTCTGGCAGTTTACAACCCCTAAAATGACGTTCCAAACTTTTAGGTATAAATCGAGCCTACACTAATGTTCGCATAAAAAAATACCAGGTTCTATATAAAATATTGATATTCTGAAGTCTTGAGACATGACTAATTTTTTGTCAAAGTATAAAAAAACGTGAATTTCAAACCTTTGAAATTATACAAAGTGTTGAGAAAATTAAAAAATTTATGCGCAAAAGATACTTATGTTACATTGTTTTTTTGGGTATTTTGGTGTACTTCTTCATTTTTTGGGCCATTTAAGTTCCGGACTCGTGTTACTCCCTCCGTTCCAAAAAGATTAACCTACTTTCCTTGTTAGTTTGTCCCAAATACATTGACTCTTTTATATATTTAAAAATAATTTAACTTTATAAGATCATTTATAATCACATAAATATCTAACATTTATTTTGAACTACACATTTCAAAAGTCTTCCTTTGTTTATTAAATTTTATCCTAAGTTAAACTAAATCAATATTTGTGGGACGTAGAAAATATAAGAAAAAAGTGAACAAAAAAGGGAATACACGCTGACCAGAGCTGTTTTTCCGGTGATAAAACAGTGAGTCTACATTTCATATTTTAGGAAAACAATACTTCATGTGTGAATTTATACTACATATTTTTTTTATTCAGTGTGACATATTTTTTTATTTAATAATTTAATTTTAAATTTATACAAATATTTTAACTTATTTTATGTTATAAAATTAATTTTTTTTCTTTATTTATTAAATTTTATTTTCGTGTCAAATCAAATGGGACGGATGGAGTATTAATAAAAAGGTGGCGCAGAAAATAAGATCAGAGGAATTAGGGCTACCTTTGATCTCTGCTCCTCTATTTCTCTCTGTAATCGGGTCGCCATTTTCCTAATCGGGGCGCAATTATCACATTTTACTAGGGTTTTTGTGAATGTTGTGATTTGATAATAAAATCACTGTTAATCCAATTGGATTTATAAGATTTATATCTGAGAATTTGAATCGAATTGGTTAATTTTGGGGATTTGTAAATATGCGAGGACATGTGAAATCAAAAAGGGTTACTTGGGCTTCAGATGTTAGTCTTTGTCAGGTAATATAATCTTTATAAAGATCCCTAATTTTCCTCATTTTATCTGTAATTATCTGTCCAATCCCAGTACTGAATAATCCAAAAAAAAAATTAATAACTGAAAACTAAGAAATGATAAAAAGAATTTTGTTTTGCTCAATTTGCTCGTTGGGATAAAGAAGGAGCTTTCTTTTTAACCTAAGATTGGAATGAAATGGGTCAAAAATTGGAATGGATTTTGATGATTCATATAGTCGACTCCAACTTAATTTGGGAATGAGGACTAATTGTTTTTATTACTGTATTTACCTTTTCATCCCAATTTACAAGCTTTATCATTGCTAGTTAAGTTATAGGGAATGGCATGGAGTTACTTTCTCAATACTTGTTTTAGATGTCATATGTTTTAAGACATTGCCATTCTGCAAACTGAAAGCTAATGTTAACATTTTGATAGCTAGACTAATATTTAGAGCAGAATGGATATTAGTGGATTTAGTTAATTGATATGTTTATTGATTTATCGATGGAACACTAATTTTAGCAGAAAGGGAAAGCTAAACTACCCAATTAAATTTGAAACCAAAGAATCCAGTTATGTGTTTTTATCAAGTGTATTCGGCCAAAAACAGAAGAACATGTTTTCAAATTTAAGTGAAGTTACACTTTGTGAATTTATTCTACTTTACTACCCTATGCATAGACTTTTTGTGAAGCTAGTCTCCAGCGAACTTAATGACAGAAATCAGCACAAGGCACAGGCTTATTGAAAAAGAAGAAGAGGATACCGATGAACAGATTCCCGAATTTCTTCATCATCTTCTTAATTGGTTAATGGTGTTGTTGGCCAGCTTGCGTCATCTTGTCCACCAATGTTTAGACGAATACACTACGGGGTCGATTGGTCTGGAACAAGTTATCCAGGGATTAGTTATCCCACCCTCTCATAGGGATAAAAATACACTACAATCCCAGGATATTATACCGCGATTTTATCCCAACCAAACATGGGATAAACTCATCTTAAATTTAATCGCAGGATTAATTATCCCTTATCCCTCATACCAAACGAGCCCTGAAATTCTTAGCTAATTCTCTCTCTAGATGTTCACAAATTTGATAATCTGCACTTAAAAGTTACCATCATTAGAAAAGGTGGAGAACCTCTAGATAATTACTATTACTAATATGTCTTAAAAGATAAAGCATTGAGTATTGGAACTAAATAGGTCCAGATTGAGTGAATGCATCTCGAGGATACATATAACTGACCCTATCTCTCCTGTGTGGTTTGCGGGCTATTGCATAGGAGCGGGGTTTACCCTGTGCGCACCTGAAGGGTAGCGATCGCGGGTTCCCTTGTCATAAACAAAATACATATAACTGACCCTAACTATTTTTGGATTGAGGCATAGTTGTTGTATTATTCTTAAAAGCTATGTGGAAAAAAATCCTTCAAAAAGGTTCATGCTGCTCGAATTTATTATAACAGAACTTAAGGATATCTCCTCTTTCATAGAAATAGAACTTAAGAAAATCATCTTTTTTCACCAAAAAGATTGCCTTTCCTTCGATACGGAGTTTTTGATACATTCTGGGCAGGCATCCAAGTATATTAAGTTAATAGCAATAAGATTGACATATGAAGGCGGGATAGAGAGAACGGCACATGGACAAGAGTTTTGCATTAGTCCAGTTATGTTTCAATGGTGTTTTGCTGTGAAAGATAGGGTCTTAAGTATTTTATTTTCACGTGGCCAAAAGGCATGTGCAGAAGAATCATGTTGTGAAGTTTGGGTATATTTGTTAGAGCAATCACGTGCAGAGGAATCAGCGTGTAGGTGGCTTAGAGGCTTTCGTGGTTATGAATGCTGAATAATGGTCTACCTGTGGTTTGAGTTAAGGTATCAGAAGTCATGCAGAGGAATCATGTTGGGAAGTTTGGGTATATTTGTTATGTGTGAAGAAAGAAAAACAAAACAACAACGGCAACTTACCCAGTCTAATCTCACAAGTGGGGTATGGGGAGGGTAGGATGTATGCTGACCTAACCCTTAAATAGCAAGATAAACAAAGTAACAGGTAGTAGTAAAATTACTGAATAAGATACAATGCAAATGCTAGGTAAGACTACTAATAAGGAGAAGAGGATACTAGCTCCCTGCCTCTCCCTCGTAAAAGTAGAAGAAAAACAAAAGTTCCAGTTAAATCAACCAAGTATGACACCATGATCATCTAGTCTTTTTCCTTTACAATGTGAAGGTCTCACATTGAATATAAGTCAAGGAAAAAAGGGTAAAAGAAGCATAGGGTAGGGGGTAGGGGGTAGGGGGTAGGGGGTAGGGAGCAGGGAGCAGGGAGCAGGGGAAAGGTGCTAAAAAATACCAATGCCAAGTTTGGTTGGGCAGACCTGATTCAGCAACCACCTGGGAAGATAATAAAAGCATAGATTGATACAAGTGTGATTAGGCTACCAATCATGATGCATATTAGGTTGAAATCATGTGATTAAAAGATTAGTCCTCAAACTATACTGCAACAAGTTTTTCATGAAAGCAAGTAATGTTTTTGTTAATGATCTTTGAGACCATGGATTACTTGTGTCACTTCTAGTGAAGTTACCTTGCCTCCTTTAAGCTTGTCCTAGATTTTCTATTTCATTCAGATTTTGCTTCTCTAATATGGTAGAGGGTGTTTGGGTAATCTTACAGCCACTTTTTGACTTATTTATGCATTTAGTAAACTCCCAAAGAGCTTATAAGCTAAACTTTGCCAACATCCATAAGCTGGTTTACCTCCAACTTACGGCTTTTGCTAATGCTGGTCACTTCCAATATTAATAATTATTTAGTTTTATCAAGTATTTGACTATTTTATCGCTAATAATATTTTTATTATTCTAAAAGTACTATTGCCAAAATAGAACTCCTAACTCCCTCTCCATTCTATTTTCGTCATTAGTTCTTCTTCTTGTAGATATATGTTTAAATTTATAATTTTTATAAATAAACTTTAAGAACATATTAGTCATTTTAACAGAAAAAATTGTTGTCATCTCTTTTTTACCACACATCAACTGCTTATTATCAGTTTCAATACTTCTATCCAAACACGTAACTGCTTAGTTATAAAATCAGTTTTAGCACCAAAAAGTGCTTTTTGGCACCTCATACTTATCAACTACTTCTACTTTCAGTCAGCTAAACGAATGGGCTCGTAATATACTTATTCAGAAACAAAATGGTACTAAGCAGCTTTCTGGTCTTGTTTTTTTATCGTTTGCCCATCTCTTTGGTTAGTAGTGGCTTTCTTCTTTCCTTTTTCTCCCTTTTCATTTTATTCTTATTGTTTTTTCTTCTTGTCTGTTGTTTGGTGGTGTGTGTGTGGGGGGGGGGGGGGAGGGGGGGGGGTTGATTTCACATATCTTGCTTGAGATAGGTAGTATGGAGAAATCAGAGATTCTTCTGTGCAGAGGCAAGAAAGAAGTTGCATCCTTACTCTTGAGATTGAATCACTGGATGAAGTTGGTGTGTGACTACTTAAATTTGGTGGCTTATTTGAGAGAGGTCCGTTGATACATGGCCGATCACGTAAAAACACCAGTTGTTTAGTTAAAGATGCTAGAATGATGTGGGTTCTAAAAACAGGATAGTATGCACTTTCTTGCTAGGTGATTTTCTCACTATAGATCTTCTATGGTATATTTGTCTTAAGTGGGATAAACTAGTTCATATTATATATTTAAAGTTGTTGACAGTGATTTTCATTGATCAGTACCATATATATGCCAAGTTTTGATGAATGATGTATTTTGGTACAAATTTTAATCAAATCTTGTTCTGTGGATGGGGTATATACGTGTTGAATGACTGATGCTGCTAAATAGAATACTTTCTTAATAATTGAATAGTTCTTTCTTTTAATAGGTAAAACTTTTCCTGTCTGAAGATTCCCCTTCCCAAGTTGGAATAGGAGGAACTCAAGATCATCTCCAAGCAAAGATATCATTGCCTTTGCATGCAGGTGTTTTGGTGACTGATGATAATTTACCACCAGGCTTTGAGGGCGCAGAGCCTGCAAGCCTCTGGAAGAATAAAATAGCTCAAATCCCTGTAATCAAATGGAGTCGTCCTCCCTCTGTAAGTTTTTTTTTTTAATTTTTTTTTACTTTTCAGGTATTACTTTATTTGTTAGCACTATTTAGGGTGTTAGTCCTTATGATAAAAATTAGACTCTCCCTCATGAAAATGAATTAACAAAATGCTCGGTTTATTGCCTTGTCCAGTTTGACTTTTATCATGTCTAAAAATGAACAAATAGTCTACTGATCAAGGGGGGGGAAAAGGACATATAGTCTATCACACCTAGTTTGTATTGGGGCGTAGAGGAGGTTGTTTATTTTGAATATAGTTCATGTGCTAGGAAATTTCAAAATTTATGAACATTGATGTCATATTAGTTGGTTAAAAGAAAAAATGAGGTACTTTACTTTCTGACTGAGCTAATCCTGCATACCAAAAAGGCTGAATGGATGGGTTGTGTTTACTACCGTTTCAATATAGAGAGAATGCAAAGGAAGAGAAGACTTTCTATTTGATTATTTAAAAGCAACCTATTCAAAAAACTGACGCATAGGACCTTAAAGCAATCTTTCCTTGCTCCTTTAAAATATGCAAGGCCATAGTATTGGAACTTCCAGACAGATAAATGAATTAACAAACTAGCAGAATTCTGGAGTAGCTCTCGCAAAGTCTATTAGTAGAGAAGGTACACCGAGCCAAAACCATATTCCTTTTGTCATTGACGAAAACCCTATATTTATTAAGTTAAAACAGATCATTCACCTTTCTACCGTAATACTTTTCAAGTTTTAAGAGAAACAAAACATCTGCTAAATTCAAGAGATTTAGAGCAGTATAATATATCTATATAATCAATATTCTTAATGATTATCTGATAATCAGAAATTTAAATAATTAGGAATGCTTCCTCGGTCTAAATTTTCCTCAATTCGTGTAGTTTAAATTTTCTTTTTTCATGTAGTTGACATTTGTTTTATGTCATAGTTTTCTAAATTCTCTTATAAGCATCCTTCTTATATGATGTTAACTTAATTGAATAAGAGTGCTCTTTTCTTTTCTTCTCTTTCACTACTTTATAAGAAACATCGAATGTGTTCTATCAAGCAATGAGTAACACCGTCCCAATTTGTTGGCGCCATTTGACACGTAAGCTAAATTGCAAAAAATGCCAAAGTTAACCTTCTAATAGGGTCCGCAACAAATCGTGCAGCTCCTAGAAAAAGCATCTCATTAAGGGCAAAATGGAACATTAGTAGGGTAATTACATTTAGAAAGGTCGCAATCTTTCTTAACGTAACAACAAAAGAAGCCAAACAAATTGCGATTGAGGGAGTATTAGATAAGAGGGGATGAAACTAGGTAAAGGTATTTCCAACGCAATGATCAGAATTCAGATAGATGATTCCACCTGTTGAGCCAATTTGAATAAATGAGTCAATAGTTGGATACAGATTCCAATATACGACTTGGATAACTCTTTTCCTGATAGGTATACACAACTTTCAAAAGGTTAGATTTTTTCCTTTTGCATTTATGATATTAAGGATTCATACTGTTGGCCTGACTCGAACTAGCTTGGTATTGGGGCGCAGTAGTAGTAGTGGTTGTTGTATTCTACTCACTTTGACTAAGGCCATGAATCGCCTAATACTGTTACTTTCATAAGAAGGAAACATCTCGAACTCATGTATCCACATTAAAACCACATTCCTCCTTAGACCTGCTAACCGTTTCTGGGTATCAATGGTTTTTCTCTTATTGCTTCCGCATCAAACAAAATCACATACCTCTTGTTCCCGGGAGCATTTCTGTTTGAATCCTGATCAAAGGTATCATAGAGAGATGCTGAGGAGAGAGAAGCATCGATGTAGAACTCCATCCTTCTAGAAACTTTTATCGAGAGGAATGACAAAACAAAGGGCAGCACAAATATTGTCAGAACACACAAGATTCCGCCAATACATCTGAGATTGCTTACTAGATTTTAAGTACAGGGAGAAAATAGGAAGCTATTGTTGAGTTAGAACCTGCTGGATCCCTAACTATGTTGATTAACAAGAACCACAGTGCAGAAATTGATATGATCTGATAGTCTACTGGCGTATGATGTTCATGTGTCATATTTGAAGTTCAAATGTTGAGGCCACATAATCACCTGTTGATAGTAATAATATATGCTGGAATCGTTAGTTTCACTTAAGCAGTATTGGGGGGGGGGGGAGCGGCTACTTATGCATGCCATGTCAGATTTTAAAGCATGCATTCTTTATTTTGACTCGATATCTTGGTATTTCTTTTTCTTTCTCATATATTTGCACACATGAAGTACCCCCAAAATTGCCAAACCCAAAAATGGAGGAAATTTTCATTTGTTGATCCTAAAGCATGCTACTATGCAGCAGATAGTCATAGCATCAGTGTCTAATTGCTAATTCTGCCCTTGATTTTCAATAGTTTGTGTTGGATATAAAATGGCGAGTGGTTGCGGGTGAAGAAAGCAATGAAATGGAGATTCAGAAACAACGGGAGATGAGAGTGCTTGAAGCAATTTATCCACGTGAATCTTCCATTCCTCCAAAGTATGATACTTCAATCTTGATGGGATTTTCTTACTTTGGTTTCTTTCTTCTCATAGCATTTTTACAGTTCTTTTTTACTTTTTCCTCGTTGATCTTAAAGTTGGTTTTTTATTTCCATGCAGTCCTTCAATGGGTCCTGGAGAAGAGACTCTTCATAATGATCAGCACACACCTGTTATACCCATAACTCCTGTTGAAGAGGAGGAAGTAGCAGATCCGTCATATGGTACTGTGCAACCTACTAATGCAGTCAGCTCAACGGCCCAGGTAATGCAGTCTGGAGTTCCCTTGTCCAATAGAAGTGCCGGAAATAACTTTCCAGTCCATGGAAATTCGTCATCTGGAGCAGTTCCTGGTGTGGAGCCTGATGTTGTAGCAGCAGCTCAGGCTGCTTTAACTGCACTCATGGCAGACAATGGCCAAGGGAATCTGATTGACCATGAATTGCTCATAAAAATTTTGAGTGACCCGAAAATTGTTGGGCAATTGGTTACACACCAAGGAGTAGGCACCAGCTCCCATAGCGTGCCATCTACGAGTACCCAAAGTATGTCTGTTGCTAATAACATGCCCAACCCAAGGCCGCAGGCATCAAGTATTATTACTCCACCTTTCGTTCACACTGGCAGGACAGATCTGCCAGTTCAAGTCAGTAGAACAGAACTAGTTATGCCCTCGGTGGCAGGTGCTTCTAATGGGCCCTATCACTCTGCTCCAAGTAGGATAGGACCCGTTCCCAGTTTGAGGCCTCGTGTACCCGAGGCCGTATCAGCTCCTTTACCAACTCCAGTAGCAACCGTATCAACACCTTCTTCATCTATGCCAGCACCGGTAGCTAGGGACATCAACTATTACAAGAGTCTCATTCAACAACACGGAGGAGAAAGACAAGAAACATTGCCACCACAATATAGCAACAACCGAAACAACCAACAATTAGGTTCAGTTCAAGAATCACAAAACAACCAACAATATAACCACAACCGAAACAACCAACAATTAAGTTCAGTTCAAGAATCACAAAAAAACTATAATTTAAGAGATTCAAAACCTAAGATAATGAAGCCTTGCATCTATTTTAATAGTTCAAGGGGATGCCGGCATGGCGCGAACTGTGCATATATGCATGATGCATCCTCCCAACAGAGGGTGGGTAGCTTACCAGAGGTTCAAAGTTCAAAGAGAATGAAAATGGATAGGGAGATTACTGGTACATAATAATGCAGCTGGCACTTCCATGTACATTATTTTTTTCTCAGGAGAGGAGCCTGTTGCAGCAAGGCCATTTTTCCCCTAGTCAATTTCGTTAAATATTTACTTTATGGTTTTTTTTTTCTCCAAATACGATTCAGGTCACTGATAAGTTACTTCTCTTTTTTGCTTTATTCTTCTTTTGTTATGGTGCATGATGCCTAATACATCCAATGAAGTTCTTTTTGCGTAGTTAAATGCTCTGGTGTTATTCTGATAGTGGCTGGACCTGTAAATGAGTGTATATAAACACAAGTTTGATATAATATAGGCTTAGTTGATCTTTTACCACACACGACAAAGTATATATAGTTAATTTGATTACTTATGGTACTCGAGGTGTGAATTGGTAAGAACAGAATAATCTAAGCCTTCAAACTTTAGTGTTTTCTTGAAGAAGACAAAATTGTATCAGACACCACTACTATAGCATAAAATAGTAACGTAACACCTTGGACAATTTGTTTCTCTAATACTCATCTTCTTCCTTCTATTTTTTTGTTTTGGTAAAATCTTGATTCTTCAAAAATCTGTGAATGGTTTTATTTCAACAGAGCTGAAATTGTACATGAATGAGGAAGGGACTGCAATGTGATTTAAATTGTCCAAATTAAATAATTCCTTTATTTAACATTTGAGTTCCTTGGAATATATCTATGCCCATATTATCATTTCTTACTAAGTTCTTTTGACATCTATAATCTAATGGGAGAAATGACTTTTTAGCCATTTACAAACTTTGTTATATTGTTGGCAAATATTTTTCGAAAGTAAGTATAGTGTCTGTTTGGAAAGTGGAAATATTTTTCATGTAAAACATTTAGTATCAAATATTGGTAAAATGTTAGCAAATCGGATATTGTTTTGAGGAAATTTGTAGAATATTGATAGTAACAATATCTAAGTGTTGATTATATAATAATACTATCAAGTTACAAATTGAAATACTTCCTATTTGGCAAAAAATGCTTCTCGAAAACCTTTAACTTAAGAACCCCATGAATAAGATTTAAAATATTTGAAATAATATCCATTAATTTAATCTCAAACTTGAAATATACAATTTGAAGCTTAAAAACAAGTTCCGCGAGTTCTTTTCATATATTTACTCGCAAAACTTTAACTCTATTTTTATGTCTAAACACCACTTCACTTTTAATAACTTTTTTTCTAACTTTATTTCAAATCTCAATCATATCTTTTTCTATATCTCAATGATCAAAAAATTTTAAAAAACCCAGATCTTTTTTATGTCTGACAGGATCTTTAGCAAGTAACCAAGCAGTATTTGATGTAAGTAGCTTTGGCCTTGGTGTTATAGCTGAGGGCATATTGGCAGCCAGTGTATATATTTAACTATACATGGTAAAAATGAATAATTTGAAGAGACAATAAAATATTTATCTATGTATGCATCAATATATTGTCATTAAGGGGCTGTGAATTGTGATAACTATTGCGTATGTTTTGTAAGTTTCTGAGTTTCTAATTTCATGGAAATTATAGTTTCAACTTATTTAAATGTACTAGATAGTAACTTTACTAAGGATATTCAGTATTTAATATAGTATATGAATAAAAGTTATAAATTTTAATTTATATACACTATGATTTTTGGTGAAAAATATTGTAGTGATCACCTTTCTGTAACTGTAGCTCATCCTAGTAATATATGTTATGGTCAATATGTGAAATATTTTATTGTTATTTCTTTTACTTGGGATATCCTTATGATTGTTGTAGAACTTCCCAAAAGATGTTACTTTCGCATTTATCAATTAGTTTTTTTTCTTTTCTTTTGAAATGATTTTCTGATAAGTTGAGGGTCTATCCGCAATAATATCTTTATCCGATAAAGTAAGGATAAGTTCTGCGTACATTTCACCTTTCTCAGATCTATCATATGAGATCAATACTGAATATGTTGTTATTGTATCTATATAAGAAACATTAATTAATTAGAATATGGTTGTTGTATAAAAGTTGCTCATTCAGTATACAAAATACACTACACTACAAAATATTTCTCTGTCAACAAATTTCTTTTTTCCCTGACTATATTGTAATTCGAGTTTCAAATATTACTAATTTGGCACATGCAGAGCCGCACGAGGGGCAGTCAGCATCGGTAGACACAAGATTGGATCAGCTATTAATAAAATCGAGGCTATTCACTTTGTTGTTTAATCTCACATGATTTTAAATAAACTGTTAGTTATATCCGTGATATACATGGGTTTGTATACCATGTATATCACGGTTTGCAAGGTAAATTATCATATGTGAAATCGTGGTATACACGGTATACAAACCCGTGTATATCACGTTTTTTGGAAGGTTTTAGTTTGTGTAAATATTGTATTAAATTAGTATTGTACACTTATTATAATTATAGGATTCTTGTAAAACTAGAATAGGATTTTGGGAGTAGAATAGGAATGAGATTTTCCTATTATGGAAAATTGTAAATTGTATATATACTCTTTCATTAATGAAAATAATGAAAGGATTATTTCTTTCATGGTATCAGAAGTCTAGGTCTCAATTATCTCCCAAATTCCGCCCCATTTGCATCGATTTCCGAGCCTATCTTCTCGGTTTTCATGCCCGGTGGTGCCTTCTCTCTTCCCAATCCCTACATCACGTCTTGCGCTGCTATTATGGCTCAGAACATGTTTCACCCTGCCCTTACTGTTTCTAACATCAAGAATCACATCCCTATCATTCTTGAAATAGAAAACGTCTAATACGCGATGTGGGCCGAACTGTTCAAAGTTCACGCACACTCGCATCAAGTCCTCCATCATATTATCCCCGCGGCTCCTGCGGATACATATGTGCCTAACCCCGAGGATGATCCTAAGTTATGGACGACCCTTGATGCTACCGTTCTTCAGTGGATTTACTCCACTATCTCTACCGACCTGTTGCAAACGATTATCTAACCAGACGCTACGACGATGGATGCTTGGAATAGAGTGTGTGATATATTCCAAGATAATCAAAATTCTCGTGATGTTACCCTTGAGCAGGAATTCTCCCACGTCAATATGAAAGACTTCCTTAACGTTTCAGCATACTGCAAAAGGTTGAAAAAATTAGCGGACCAACTCTGAAACGTTGGTGCGCCCGTTACCAACGACCGTCTTGTCCTTCAAATGGCTGCAGGCCTGTCTGAGGCCTATAGTGGCGTTAGTATGCTCGAAGGGTAACACCAGTCCTCTTCCGCAGTTTTATCAGGCTCGTTCTATGCTCACGCTCGAAGAAGCAGGCTTGGCTAATAAAGCGGCCACTGGGGCCCCTTCCGTCATCATGGTGACCGAGTCCAACTTTTCTCCATCCGTCTCTAATAATTCCGGCCAAAACTGCAACAAAGGTGGTGGCAAAAAAGGTTAGAATCGAAAAAATAATGATAAAAACCATGGTGGAAATAATGAGGGTGGCAATGGGCTGCAAGACAATTGCCCACAGCCCTAGGGCCCATGGCTGTGGAACTGGGCTAGTGGGCCTGGGCCCAACATCCCAATATGATCAACCCGAACTGGGCCCAGTTTTCGCCATCCAGTAGGCCCAGTTATTCAGGCCCACTATGCAGCGGTCCCCACCCCTACCGACATTGAAGTCGCTATGCACACACTTGGATTAAATCCCTTGGACCCCAATTGGTACATGGACACCGGAGCCACTACCCACATGACGTTTGACCAAGGTACTCTCTTGTCTTATTCCAATTTGAGCAACAATCGTGATATAATTGTTGGTAATGGCAATTCCATTCCAATTCGTGGTTACGGTCATAAAACTTTATCTCCCCCCCCATCCACCTCTTGTTTTGAAAAATGCCCTTCATGCCCCTAACTTAATTAAAAATTTGATGTCTGTCCGTAAATTCACTACTGATAATTGGGTTTCTGTTGATTTTGATCCTTTTGGATTTTCTGTGAAGGATTTCCAGACGGGGATTCCACCCATTAGATGTGATCGTAGGGGAGATCTTTGATCACACCCACATCCGATCTCTCGAGTTAAGCCTTGCCATCTACTTTTGCAGCTCTCGCTCCTTCCTTATGGCATGCACGTTTGGGTCACCCTTCAATCCTGTCATTTAGAAAAACATGTTAGATTACCATTTGTAGCCTCTACTTCTCGTACTTTAATGTCATTTGATATTATTCATAGTGATTTATGAACATCTTCTGTTTTAAGTTCCGTGGGCCATCGTTATTATGTTCTATTTTTGGATGATTATTCTAATTTTTATGGACTTTTCCGTTAGCGAAAAAATCACAAGTTTTTTCCACATTCTTAACATTTAGAGCATTCATCCGTACCCAATTCAATCAGAAAATAAAAAATATACAATGTGATAATGGCAAAGAATATGATAATGAGTTGTTTCGGGATTTTTGTGACAATAATGACATTGTTTTTCATTTTTCTTGTCCTCATACGTCTCAGAAATGGGAAAGCCGAATGAAAAATTTGTACCATTAATAATATTATCCGCATTTTATTGTTCCATGCATCTGTACCCCTTTTTTTGGCATCATGCTCTACAAATGGCTACTTATCTTCTTAACATACTTCCTACCAAAGGATTGACATATTCCTCCCCCCTTCAAATCCTATGTAATAAGAATCCTTCGTATTCCCATTTTAAGGTCTTTGGGTGCTTATGTTATCCACTATTTCCGTCAAGTACAATTAACAAACTTCAAGCCCGTTCTACCCTTTGTGTGTTTTGGGTTATCCGTCTAATCATCGTGGTTACAAATGTTTTGATTTATCGTCTAATAAAATCATCATTAGTCGACATGTTCTTTTTGATGAAACCATTTCTGTTTGCTAAAGTGAGTAGTCATGGGCCTAGTTCGTATAATTTTTTGAATGACGAGGTCTCTCTGTATATTACCCACCATTTTTTGGACGTGTCCCGCACTCAAAATCTGCCAGCGGGCCCATTGCCCACTGGCCCTGCTGTTCCGCCGATCCAATCCAGTGGGCCAGACTCCCGGTCCAATACCGAGATCGGATCGTTTCAAGTGGCCGGGCCCATCGCCTCGATCACTATTCCAAATCCGGTTTACATTATTGGGCCAGAGCCCACCGCTGTGGCGATCCATCCCCAGTCCGTCACCAGCCCAAAATCCACCCGCTTCCTCATCGAGTCAAGGTCCAGTTACTCGTAGTCAAAGGGGCATTTTAAAACCAAAATACATTTTAATCTCAATTCTAATGTCTCAAAATCCCCTCTACCACGTAACCCTGTGTCTACCTTAAATGACCCTAATTGAAAATTAGTTATGACCGACGAATATGATGCTCTTATTGCGAATAAGACATGGGAGTTGGTCCCCCGTCCTTCTGGTGTTAATATTATTCGATCTATATGAATTTTTACTCATAAAGATAATTCTGATGGCTCTTTTGTGAGACATAAGGCTCGACTTGTAGGTGATGGTAAAACTCAACAGGTTGGCGTGGATTGTGGTGAGACGTTTAGTCCGATGGTCAAACCGGCTACCATTTGCACTATTCTCAGTCTGGCTCTTTCGAAGGCTTGGCCCATTCATCAGTTAGATGTGAAGAATGTTTTCCTCCATGATGATCTTAAGGAGACCGTTTACATGCATCAACCCTTGGGATTTCTTGACCCCAAATATTCTCATCATGTCTGTTTATTGAAGAAGTCCTTGTATGGGCTTAAGTAGGCTCCGCGGGCTTGGTATAAAAGATTTGCAGACTATGTTTCATCTATTGGATTTTCGCACAGTAGGTCGAATAATTCATTGTTCATATATCATCGTGGTTCTGCCCTGACTTATATTCTATTACATGTGGATGATATTATCTTAACTGCCTCTACTGATGCTTTGCGCAAGTCTATCATAACCATGCTCAGTTATGAGTTTTCTATGAAAGACTTGGGGCCCTTGAGTTACTTTTTGAGGATTGTTGTTTCTCGCATGCATGTGAGTTATTCTTATCACAACGAAAGTATGCTGATGAGATCATTGAGCGAGCTGGTATGTCCTCATGCAAGTCTACTTCCACTCCAGTTGATACTAAACTCAAGCTAGGTGCGGCGGCTGGCTCACCGTACGCGGATCCGACTCACTATCGCAGTCTTGCAGGGGCTCTTCAGTATTTTACTTTCACGAGACCATATATTATGTATGTCGTACAACAGGTGTGCTTGTTTATGCATGATCCCAGGGTTGAGCACATGAATGCGCTCAAACGCATTATTCGATACATCCAGGGGACACTTGACTATGGCTTACATTTATATCCTTCATCGACCTCTACACTTGTCTCGTATACTGATGATGATTGGGGTGGCTGTCCAGATACCAGACGTTCCACATCCGGCTATTGTATGTTTCTTGGTAATAACTTGGTCTCATGGTCTGCGAAGCGTCAGTCTACATTATCTCGCTCGAGTGCAGAGGCCGAGTATCGAGGGGTAGCCAATGTGGTCTCTGAATCATGTTGGTTACGTAATCTTCTTTTAGAGATTTATTGTTCTATTCAGAAAGCTACCTTGGTTTATTGTGATAATATTAGTGTCATTTACCTTTCTGGTAATCTGGTTCAACACCAGCGCACTAAACATAGAGAGATGGTTATTTGAAACACATTTTGTCTTTTCTAAATGGACAAATAAGTTTTTAGCACCTTTTTCCCCTGTAATTATTAAGTTATTTGAAACGCATTTTGTCGCCAACCATTTTCTTAATTAAGTAAATTAATCAGTACTATGATTAAATTTTAGAATACTTTGCATCTAGGCAACAACAATATACCCAGTGAAATCTCACAAAGTGAGATTTGAAGAGGGTAAAGTGTACATAAACCTTACCTCTAGGCATAAATACTAATTTGGGTTGAGTGTACACCGAACTTACGCATAAATACTAATTAGATGATGTTTGTAACGCACATGTACTTCAATTTGGTACTTACAGGGCTCATTACGTGTCAGAAAATAAATGAATAAATGGTGCCAGTTAAGAGGCAGCCAAATTAAGATGTAGCTTTCCTAATGATGAGAAATTATCCAAAAATAATAAATCAGGAAAGCCAATACATTAGGAATGTAGAGGCTCCACAGCTGTATGAATGTGTGTGTTTTACATTAGCCTAAATTATTCCCTTGAATATATGGGCTGTTTGAGAATTATGTCCTCCTAGTCATTTCCTTTTGGGTCTTACTGTTTTGTCTAGTATTGATTAGTTAATTGTGTAGGATAAGTGTTTGGTTTTATTTATAAATGATTGTCTATAACTGATATAATTAGATGCTTTACTGACTTATACATGTGTTTTTTACTCTCTTCGCATGACCATGGGCCCACATCTCTCTATCTCTGCTGAAGGCTTGAGCCGTTGGACCTGAGGGCCCAACATACTTTATTCATCGAGTCCGGTAAAGAAATGAAGGCTCAATCATGAGTGTAAATGGTATAATATTTGCATGAATGCCCAACCATGAGTAAAAATGGTAGAAGACCCAACTATGGGTAAAAATGGCGTAGAAAATGATAGGATTTTAATTTTTTGTAAGCGGTAACTAGTGAGCCGGTATACCCACTAGCACGTTTTATTTCTATACTTGTTATTTTATTTGCATTATGTGTAAAAACGCTTTAGTTGTTATCGGGAACCTAGAGGTTAAAACTTAATTACGTATAGTTGCCAATTTTACATTTTTTAAACAATGGTTGTCTATCTCGGATTATTAACGAAAAGATGATTCCCCGGATATTTATTTTGCATGATTTCAAGTCTTCAAAAAGAAAACAAGCTTTGCAAATGGATAAGGTTAATTTAGCTTGTTTACAAAAAATTGCAAAAGGTTTTGATTTTTCTCAATTTGATAAGTTTAAATTTGGATTAACAACGTTTAATCAAGTTCATAATTTGTCTTGAAAAAAAAAATAAGGAAATCCTTTATGATTAGAGTTTGGGAAGGGAACAAACTCCCTTAAATGTTGACCTCCTAAAAACGAGTAGATATATACTTATATGTTTAGTTTATTACTTACTCTTAATGTAAATAGATTTTTTTGTAAAGAAATAAACCACTCTTTTTTGCTTTTGTAAAATAAAAAGATTTTTGTAGTTTCAAGGGTTTTAAAGGACTATGTGCTCAATTTTTAAAGTGTGTGTAAAAGTTTTTGGCAGAAAATGATTTTGAATGACAACTATTTGCAATATTTTAAACACATAAGAATTTTAAAGCAATATTATATTATATATGACCCAAGGTCAATCGTATCCTACGGATTCTTAATACCGGGGTGCCTAATACCTTCGTCGGGAGATCATTTGAACCCCTACTCGAACTCTGGTTAATATTGAATTTTTCTCTTGTTTTTGAAAAAACCTTTTAAATATGATTTTTCTATTTTCCCTTATAGAGTAGGTATCGACTCTAAAAAATAAAATAATCTCAAGAGCCCACAAGTTATCCAGTAGCTTTTATGTCCTACATAAAAGTGAACCATAACAGATGGCGACTCCGCTGGGGATTAATTAGGTTCTAACCATAAAGGTTCCAATAATATAAAATTGTTTTTTAAATTGCTTTTATGTGTTACTTTATTGCAAATATAATTGTCATTCATGCATATCATCTTTCGTCAAGTGGCACGCACACACACTTGCATCTGTGCAGAAAGACGATTGTGCGGATTCACAATCGTCCTCTAATAAAAAACTAAAAAAATATTTCTTTGGAACGTGTTGAAGATTTAATTGGTTCGTTGTTGTCCAACGGTTCAACCCTAGTAGTCCGCTCGGGTCCCCAGTCATTTGAAAAAGCCTGCTCTAGTCAAACTAGGATAGAGTTTAGCCAAATCCCTCATAAATTAGCGCATGCTAACCTATATAGGTTCGGGTATCTCAGACCTACCTGAATCTATTAGGAAGAATACGTTACGTATCTGCGTGGTCGGCGACCCGAGGATTACGTTCATCCAACTATGTGCGAACATGATTTGAGTCATATGGGTTAAATCATTGTTTGAGGGGCGGGGCCTAACCGTGTGTTGTATGTGTAGATGTCTATCAACCTCTGGTTTGATATGCTTTTGGGAGCACCAGAGTTGTTGTCGATGTGGTGGCTTGATTTACACGAGAAGCACCATAGAGAGATTAGCTGCTATCTAGGATACCTACCCTCCCTTATGTCTATGATGGATTGTAAAGAGCTTATCGAGGTCTTAATCGAATATTAGGATAATGATAGGATGGTGTATAGGTTTGGGCTTATAGAGATGACCCCGACCTTAGAAGAAATCTGAGATGCTATAGACAGTAATGGAACCTGTCTAAGAAGGAAAAGAAAACCGATCACAACCTCCTAGTCCCAAACAAGCCTACTCCAACAGGGATTGTGAAAATGATGGGTTGAAAGTAGATATACTAGGGGTCGTTGTGCTGGGGATCAACCAATACCAACAAGTTTGCGATAGAGAGTCTAAGGCTGAGATCAAGGTCAGAAGGATTCAGAGGCAAGACAGTGACATAGATTCTAGGTATCGAGAGAAGATGGAAGCCGATAGACAGACTATAGCATGTTTGGATATAGATTTGGGATCCGCGTATAAGTGTTTGGAAGACCTGGAGGATCACATCCAAGGGGTTATATAGGATACCCACCCGATGACCTTCCAGGAGAAGGGGTATGTAGCTGATGCTTTGATGGTGCAAACATATCAACAAATTCATAATACACCCCGGCAGGCCAAGAGAGTCCAAATAGATGGAGGATCAACATCAGTCGCTGGAGGATAACCTTTATGATTGTCTTTATTTATGCTTCATGTAACTCTTCGGGGAGATTATGATTATTATTAGTGAACATGATTATGAGGGCAATGGTTTGATTTACAAATTGGCACAATTCATGTTCAAACGCTAGAAATGGTCTCGGGCCACAAGGCCCAGGGGCGCGTTTAATATATTGCAACTATGTGCTTTATGTGCAAATATCTATTTATGTGTTTCTTTCACGCATTTATATCGAATGAGATTGATTCAATGTTCCGAGTATTACCCCAAAAGAAAAGCACAAGAATATTGGCAAAGCCCCACTTTCTGAAAACGAAAACCTACATACCTAAACAGTTTACATCTCCCAGAAAGATTTGACTTGCTGAGATGAATTCCGTACAAAGTTGGAATGGTAATGTGCCCGCTACTAACGTGAGCATCGGAGAAGAGAGCGAAGCTTCGCTCAGGAGAGAATGACTGAAGTTGATGAGAAGATTGCCTTGGTTAGGGCTAAGCTAAGAAAAATGGACTATTTGTTGAACCTCTCTAGGGAAGTGAGAGGAATACTCGATGACTACGTGCCCTTGCCTGGAAATCCAGGGTCGTCCAGAACAGGAAAGGTTGAATCTGAAGTTCAACCACTCAGAAAATCTACCACTATCACATTTGCTGTCACTCCTGAGAGTGATGACATCTTGCCAAGCAAAATACCTACTATGTGGGTCGTTGCTCTCAAGGCCTACAATTGTCCTTATCGGGCAACACAGTGCCCGTGATAAGTTCTGAGGTCTATGAGACCATGAGATCCTTGGGGATAACACACCCTAGTGATGTGAGACTTCCACCATGCGCTCTAGCATATGCGCATAAGAAATATGCATACCACTTGAACCAACCAGGACACACCACTGACGAGTGTGTGCCCCTCAAAAGAAAGATCATGCAACTGATCGATAATGGGACCATCCACCTCATCTAGGCTCCTACTCTCTGTTGTTGCACGACCCAATAATTGGTATGGGAGACATTGATGCTGAAATGCGCTTGTGGAGGTACGACTTCACCATCTTCGTAGACTCCTACACTGACATCTTCAAAAAACTAACTGCCGCAGAAAATATCAACCTCATCAGGCCTTCGTCTTTCAGAGTTGGTGAAGGAAGAGGTTTCACATACCACTCTGGGGTACTAGGTCAAAATATCGAGGAATGTGAGGCATTCAAATTCTAGTTGGAGCACCTCATCGATAAGGGGGAGATTTGGATCGTTCTCCCTCGCTAATTGATTATAGCAGGGAAGTGATCCATGACACCCTCATTTCCAAAGTGCACCTCTGAGCAAGGTAAAGTAGTTGTCCAATCTCCATTAACCAACACTCTTTCTATTATGCTATAGACCCTACTACTATCCCATGTTTGTTATTCCATGTGAAAAAGGTTCCTAAAGATTTCAATTCATGCAGTGAACGCACATCCACACAATACTTGAAGTTCCTTATCTCTAAAACTGAAATTGGACTCCCTACTCTCTCATCTCTTTTTAGCACACAGTTAAAATATCCCATCGCTATCCAAGCTCCTTGGATAAAACTATGAAGTTGTTCAATATCCTTCCATAATTCCCTTCTTAGAGCCTATGGGTATGTAATTAAGTTTTGAGTTTAATTTCTTTTTGTTTATGTCTTTGGTTCTTGCAGAAAACTTTGAGCCAATGTTGCATGTGCTCTTGGATGGCAAAAGGCAGCACATATATTTTTGATGGTATGGAGTTTATCACAATTCTTATTGTTGTCTTTATGAAAATGTAAAAAAATTCACCGTTATTTTTAGAATATTTTTTACCTTTGACAAGTATTTGAATTGGGAGGTCTATCAACTACAGCTTACTATACTCAATTGGATTCTTCTTATGTAGTACTGCTGCACAATTTTTTTCTATATAAGCGACACTCCAATACGAAGGCATCAATACCTTTGCACAATTTTTTCATCTATATAAGGAACACTCCACTGTGAATGCATCAAACGTATATATGAATTTTTTTATTAGGAGTCCCACATCGGATATAAAATGAAAACATGAACTCTTTGTATGGATACAATTCTCACTCTACAGGCTAGCTTTTGAGATTGAGTTAGACCCAAGATTCATTCTTTACCGTTATCTCTTTTTTTTTCTTCTAGGTGAAAGAATCAACGCGAATGAAGAATATCAATTCAAAAAGCCCAAACCTAAAAGTAGTAACCTGCATAATTCTTTCTCCCATGCTTTCTCGATGCCTTTGTATGTGCTTCTTTCTCTAAATTTGAAGTTTCTTGTCATTTAATAGAAGTAAGTTTCTTAATTGTAATCAATTTGTTAGCATGTCTCTTTGGTCATTCCTCCGGTCATTAGGATCAATGGCGTGAAGCAGTTCGTGGAGCCTAGGGTTTTGGCTTCGTCTTTTTTACCTCTTTAAAATATATTTCACATTAGACGAAATTGTAATTTAAGTTACTCTTCTAATATTTAGAATTTGAAATCAACTAGAATCTTAGTTATTAAATATTTTCTTATCAAACTATGTAAAAAGTTCTCATATTTAGGAGACCAACCTTTTGTAAATGGTAGGAGACCAACCTTTTATTACGGTTCATTTATGTATATAACAATATCCTGTCATTTTTTATTTATATTAGAACACAAAATAATAATTATTATATAAAATATTCTCAAAGGATATGTTCTTCTAATTCTCTCTCTCACACGCGCACACACATATTTGGCGATTAAAAAGTAAATTTATAATGAAGAAATGTTATTTAATTATGATATCGTTCGTCTTTTTTACTTTTTAAAAATAACTTTCGGACTGGAAAAAATTGTAAGATTAAGTTACTTTTCTAAATCTTAGGACTATAAATTCGTTTAAAATTTTGGTTATTAAAAGGTCCTTATTGAATTAGGTATGAAGTCCTAAAATTTAGGACTTTAAAATTATTAAACTTTATACCTTATATAAAATTTCCTTTCTAAATCCCGTTTTTATTATTCAAAACTTGTAGCAAATATTTTGTAGGAGTCAAAAACCACGATGATTCCCGAAGCACAATGATCCAAATTCTAAAATTGACATACTAATGATTTTTAACTATTTAAAAATAGAATTTTTATTGGATAAAGTTTTAATTATAGTTAATGTTTAAAAATTGTGATGAACTAATATTAATAATTTTCATTAAATAAAATTACGTTATAGGTATTTTGTAATCTTGAGAACAAATAATTAAGTCTTTGAATTAACTAATTAGCAATTGTGGTATATCATATATTTTTTCCATTTATTGAGTAAATGGTGACAAAATTTATCATCTTCAAGACTTTTTCTTTAATTTGTATTTTATAATTTTATATATATATATATATATATATATATATATATATATATATATATATATATATATATAAGCCGAAGGTCTACCGAAAACAACATATCTACCTCACAAAGGTAGATGTAAGGTCTGCGTATATCCTACACTCCCCAGGCCCCACCTTGTGGGATCACACTGAGTTGTTGTTATTGCGCGTGTGTATATATATAGAGAGAAAATTGTTGACGACATAAAAAATACGCTAATCTCATCAAATTTAAGTATATAAAAAGCACGAAGCCCCAAAATAATACGCTAAGAGGTAGGAAAAATATAAAAAGATTTTAAAAAGGTTAAAATCAAAAGAGTCAAACTAAGAAGTTCGTATAGAATTCTTACCGAATAAAATCATAATTACTATTTGAAATTTGGGATGAGCTAATATAAAGAATTTGAATTAATAAAAAATAAATTATTTCCTTTGATGTTGCGAACAAATAATTAAAATTTTGGATTAACTAATTAGCAAAAGAATCCAATTTTATCCCTTTTCAAATCCTCACATTAATACACTTATTTTTCAAATTGACTAAACTTTAAGTATACATATTTGCTAAATAAGAAAAATATTTGTGGTGAGAGAAATTAGAAATAAAGAAAATTAGTATAATGTTAAATATCTGATTGGTAAAATGCAAATTTAAAGTAACAAGGATGAAATAGTAAAACATAAAATATATTCTAAATGAACTATCACTTTTTTTTAGTTACATTTATTCTAACAAATGAAAACTCTCAATATTCTTTTATAATATTAAGTTATTTTACTACTAATAAGCATGAGTTTTTGATGGAAAGTTACAGTAAATTTATCGCTTGTTCTATTCAATGACAAATTAGTAACAAATTATAGCTATGAGCAATTTGGTGATAGATTAACGATGAAGTTCATATCTAAATTCAATTCTTTTCTATAATGTTTGTTGTCAAACGAGGTACACGCTTCGGTCACACGCAAAGGGCGGACAACTAAAACTAGTTAAAGATTAAAGCCGGCTATGTCAACATACGTAAGTGCTTCTAATAAATAAATTAATTAACATGAAATTTAGGTAATGGGTCCTCTTAGTACCAAATTGAGGAGCATGTGCGCATCTTATATCTATTCTTTTCCTTCAATTTTTTTTAAAGGCTAAGAATATTGAAAATAAAAGTTAATACAAGTTTATATCTATTATAAAACAAAACACATATTTCATATTATACCCGTATATCCTTTTTTTAATCGAATGAACCAAATATTTATTAAAAAGTATATACATTAATAATCTTGTTATTAGCACGGATACGCAGACAACGACACCAATAAATACTACTATCACATTGGTTACGAGAATAGCTATAAGAATATGAGAGACTTCACTATCAATTGCAGTTCTCTTAATCATTTGGCATTTGAGTTAATAATTCCCTCCTTTACATTTAGTATTACTGAGTTTGAAGGATTTCTATAGTAGGAAAGGACTTTTTATTTATAGTAAGACTCTTTACTTGCTTCTTTTAGTCAGCTAAGCGAATGAGCCGTATTGAAAACCTCTTTAATATTCGTATTATAATTCAGATAAAACTCTATGCAAACTAAACAATCCCATATATATAACTAGAAAATTCTTGTGTGTATATATTTATATATCACATATGTTGTCACAAATAAGTGACATATGCAGTGATATTCAACCTCTACTAATTTAAAATTAGAAGTCTGACTCTGTCAAAAAGGTCAAATGCAAATAATTAAGAATGTAAATGAGGAAAGTGATCGAGAGAAGAGAGTGTTGGTAACCAATTAATCATAGTTGAGCACAAAGATTGATTTAATACTTAATAATGTATTAAAAAGAAAATCATATTGGCAGCTAGCTGAGGAATGTTAAAAAAATATCAACAAAGGTTATGGTGGAGGGGTAAGTACTCCTTCATCCTTACCCAGAAGTCTCGGGTTCGAGTATTTCTGGATACGAAATTTTCTTTTTTAGGGAGTGTTTTATCTTTCAATGTGAGACTTTCCGACGCGAATCTGAATTTAATCGGGCTCCAATACGGATATCGAATAATGGGTCGAAATAAAAAAAGAAATGTTAAAAAAATGAAAGCAACGGTATCTTCGCACATGGGTCGTGGTCATAGTTGGAGGACCCAATAATGAAATTTTAACATTCCTTAAACAAATGCGAAACATTTTTTCGTTGCTATATTTTTATATGAAACTGAAAATGTAATATTAAAGGGTTATAAGAGCATATTTGTACAGACCCAACTACATTGTAGAATAAAAGTGCAGCTTATGTTGAATGAATTTTTTCTTCTTTAAAATTTTCTTTTAACCTATTGGTTTTAACACTCAATAGTTCTTAATTTTGAAAGAATTTGGAGAATACAACGTTTTTATTCGGAAATTCGTCATTTGAAGAATTAATGCTACAAACAATATAATAACCAAAATAGAGTTGGTGCTAAAGTCGAGAATTCTGCATGTGTAAGCGTAAAGAACTTTTTACACCGTCAAATCAACAAATAATATTTATAGGTAAACTTTTTGAACTATAACATGTAAAGATGGTCTGATATTGCAAAACATATATATATAACTTAAATTCATTAAAACTAGAGTAAGAAAACCAAAATTGATTAGGATAAATTTACTACTAAGAAAACCAAAATTGATTAGAACAGATTTACCACTATTATTTTAACTAATAGCTAAATCAAAAAGGTTTTCTAATTAAATTCCATATCAAATAGGTTTCCTAATTCATAATAAAATAGGTTTTGCACTATATGGCGGCACGTATGACATGGTACCCACTCAAAACTCTTATATATAGCTGGCCGTTCCCCACTCAACATAACCCCAACTTTCTCATACAACACCAAAATTTAGAAAGAAAAAAAAAACTTCATTGAGAAAAAAAATGTCAGGCTGCAGCAAAATCCGTCACATTGTGAAGCTCCGCCAAATGCTACAACGCTGGCGGAAGAAGGCCGCGACCTGTCGTTGCGTCCCAAAGGATGTGCCTTCGGGACACATAGCGGTCGCGGTTGGCGCTAGTCGCAAGAGATTTATAGTCCGTACCACTTATTTGAACCATCCAATGTTCAAGAAATTGTTGTCACAGGCAGAGGAAGTGTACGGTTTTGATAACACTGGCCCTTTGGCTATTCCTTGTGACGAGTATTTGTTTGAAGAGTTACTTCGTCACTTGTCTCGATCCGACTCCGCTAACAACAATTAGGCACTGTTCGTGCACTTTGAAGATTTTCAGAGATATTGTCATATGGATGTTCGAAGTAATCTTGATTTTTGGGGCGACTCCAGACCCCTTTTGCATAGTGTACCTGATAAGTCTCTATGGTAATCCACGAGATAGACAAACCAAGATTTTAAGTCAGTGGATACAAATACCTCTTGTGACAAATATGTACAATTTTAGTGTCGAACACAAGTGGATTTGTCCGGACCTATATTACTTAAATTCTGTTCTGAGAATGTGATTGGAGATGGCAAGGAAGTGGACAGAGTTGACTCACCACAAATTAAAGTCGTCCCAGGTTTTGAATCGGAGTGAAATTCAAGAACAGAGACATGTACAGACCTATAGAAGCACAGAGGAAAGAAACAACCAATGATTAATGTTGTACTTAATTTTTTTTCCCCTAAAGATAGGTTTTTGATGATATGATCAATGGAAAATTGTAGAGGAATTAATTAGATGCATGCTTGTCCATTATCTGTTGTACACCATTTACGTGGTTTTGAGATGAAATATGAACTATGATGTTGATGACTTTTTCATCTTCAATCTAGTTTAATTTAGTTCGTTGCTATGAGACAAGAAATTACTTTAATTTTAATGTTTGCGCCGCTCAAGAGTCGAGAGGATCGATATTATTCTCGCTTACCCTCTACGTAACTCAAATCTCGAACTTACAAATTGGTTGTGATAGTATGTTGGGTAATGTCAACATTCTGCGTGTGGCGAGACCCAAATAGTGGATCGCATATGACATGAGTCAGAGTTATGATCAACATTGTGCTTGTTTGATCTGTTTGGTTAAGAAATAAAATTTGTTGTGTCGTGTTAAATTATGTGACCATGTGATCTAAAGCTAGTTGTTAGAGACAGTACTCTTTTATTTACTTAAGTATATTTGCGACATGTATGCCTCCTAGTCTGGTCATGCGTGATTAGTTTTTATGGACCAAACGAATGAAAATTATATTTGAAATGGGTGGTTGTGTCTTGTGAGACTCGAACCTAAAACAACCGTATGCTCTGATATCATATTATATTGAGTGACCGACCATCTCATCTAAATGCTTAAAATGTTAGAGAAAATAAACTTTTATTAACTCAATTATATTCTCAACACGACATTGCTATCACATGCTCCTCTGTTTCGTTTTATACGTGTTAGTTTGAATGATCAATACAGAGTTTAGAAAGAGAGGAAGACTTTTGATTTATGTGGTCTTAAATTAAATATATATCTAATGTATCAAAATACGGTTGAGCGGGTGTTTGGATTGACTTCTTAAAAATAGTTTATACGTTAAAAGTTAAAAGTCATAAGTAGAGAATATTCAACTTTCGGCCTTTAGCTTATTTTATAACTTTTTTAAACCTAAAAGTGTCTAAAATCACTTTTTATCTTTCTCAAACACCACATTTAGCTTAAAAGCTATTTTGGCAAAAAAAAAAAATACTTAAAATAAGTCAATTCAAACACTCTCTGAAATCTTTTTAATTTAAACATATCAAGGGCGATGCTGGAGTTAAAAAATTTACTAAATATAGAAGTAATATTCTTTCTAGAACAAATTGAATGAAAAGTAAGACACGTTGAAACATGAGAAGTATATAATTTTTGGCACAAATGATAATTAACCTATTGATCCTAACAAAACAGAGCTCGCTAGTTGACAAATTAAGAATTACTCTCAGTCCCAAAATACTTGTCATGTATTTCTTTTTAAAAGTCAATTGATTAAATGTCAAAGCTAAATTAGATTAGATTAATTTAACATTTTAAACTTAAAATTTAGATATTCGGAAACTATTTGAAAAATACTATAAGTTGCAATTCTTTTCATATTAATATTGATAGAATAATTATATTAAATGATTGTATTTATTATAATTATTTAGTAATTAGTGTGATTGATAGTAAGAATCAATTGTATATGGTAGGTAGATTAGTTAGCCTAAGTCTAGCCTAAATTATGGTTGTAATAGGGGTATATTACCAACTCTTTTGGAAGAGAATAATTGAGGAAAATATTTCATAATTCTTATATGGTATCAGAAGATTAGGGAAAGATCATACCCTAACAAAAAACCCTCCAAATTTCGTCCACCTCCATCACCACACCGCCGACCACCACAAATTTTTCTTTTTCTTTCTTCCATTATTGTTCTTCATTTTCCGGTACACAATGTCTGACTCCAAATCCACTTTTCATCCTGCCCTTACCGTTTCTAACATTAAAACACATATTTCCATCACTTTTGAGATGGAGAATGTTCACTATGCAACTTGGGCAGAACTTTTTAAAATATGTTGTCGTTCCCACCGGATTATTCATCACATAATCCCGTCGGCGAATGGCAAAGGAAAAGAGTTAAAAATCGATGAAGACAAAGAACTTTGGGAAACTCTTGATGCCACAGTTCTATCATGGATTTATGCAACCAACTCTAGTGATTTGTTGCATACAATAATGGAACCCAGTTCTACATCAATGGAGGCTTGAAATAGTTTGCGGGATATTTTTTAAGACAACAAAAATTCCTGAGCCGTCACGTTGCAGTAAGAATTCTCCACCACCGATATGGCGGATTTCCCAAATGCATCGGCATATTGTCAACGCCTCAAAGTCTTATTGGATCAACTCAAAAATGTTGGTTCTCCGGTTACCAACAATCGATTGGTTCTCCAATTGGTTGTCGGTCTTACCGACGCGTATAGTGAAGTGGGAACACTTATCCGACAAAGCAATCCTCTACTATTTTTTTATCAAGTCCGTTCAATGCTTATTCCTGAAGAGACGGGTTTCGCCAAAAAGGCTGCAACCGTATCAAATCCGCTATGATTGCCAATGACACTACCACCAACTTTGAAACTCCACAACAAAATCGGGGATAAAAAGGACGAAACGGTGGTAAGAATCGCAGTGGAAATAATTGAAATGGAAAAAACAGCGACAACCGGAATTCTGGCGGTGGTGGAAATGGCGGCAGGAACGGCGGCACCGTTGGCCAGCAGTGGCAGCCCCGATCATAGTAGGGTGGCAACCCAAACTAGTGGGCCTGGTAGTGGCCTTGGGCTGTGCCACCTTGCCCTTACCCGTCGGGAAACTGGGCCAGGACCAGTCCAAGGCCCACTGTCCAGGGGATGGGTTACCAGCAACAGCAGCAGTCCAGTGTTGGGCCGCTCAATTTTGGGCCCAGAAGCAGTTCCAGCAGCTATGGGCCACTGCCGAACCAGTGACAGGAGGCCCATTCGGCAGTGGCAAGCCCAACAGATATTGAGTCTGTCATGCACACCCTTGGACTTAATACACCCGATGCTAATTAGTATACGGACACCGGAGCGACGTCACACATGACGTCCTCCCAAGGTAATCTCTCGTTCTATTTTAATTTGAGAAAAAATAATGGTATAATTGTCGAAAATGACCATTCTATTCCAATTCGAGGTTATGGTTCTACTAAATTGTCACCACCAAACCCACCATTAATTTTACAGAATGTTCTTCATGTTCCACAATTAATCAAAAACTTGGTGTCTATTAGAAAATTTACTACTGATAATTGGGTGTCTGTTGTTTTTGACCCTTTTGGATTTTCCGTGAAGGATTTTTAGACGAGGACGCTTCTCATGAGATGTGATAGTCAGGGCCCAACCACAGAACCAAGTTACCTACCACTTTTGCTGTTTTTGCACCCTCATTGTGGCATGAACGTTTGGGTCATCCGGAGGCACCTGTTTTAGCCTCACTCAAACAGAATAATTATATTAAATGTACTCAAACACGTAGTTCTAATATGTGTCGTTAATATCCACTTGGGAAACATGTTCAATTGCCCTTTGTTTCATCTAATTCGTGCACACTTATGCCATTTGATATCATTCATTGTGATCTTTGGACATCACCTGTTTTGAGCTCTTCGGGCCATAGATATTATTTGTTATTGCTAGATGACTACTCTAATTTTTTGTGGACATTTCCCTTGTCAAAAAAATCATAAGTTTTTTCCACATTTCTTGTGTTTAGAGCATTCATCCAGAAACAGTTTGAACCGGACGTTAAAAATATTCAATGTGATAATGGTAGGGAGTTTGATAGGCAATTTTGAGATTTTTGCAATTCGAATGGTTTAAATTTCCGTTTTTCATGCCCACACATATCCTCACAAAATGGGAAGGCGGAATGAGAAATCCAAACCATCAATAACATTATTCGAACATCCCTTGCCCATGCCACACTACCCCCCTCATTTTTGCATCATGCACTACAAATGGTTACGTATTTATTGAATATACTACCCCACAAAAATTTGTCATATCAAGCCCCGGTAAAATTGTTATATTTGCGGGACCCTTCTTATTCTCACTTACGAGTATTTGGGTGTTTGTGTTATTCTCTTTTTCCATCCACCACCATCCACAAACAACAACCCCGGTCTACTCCGTGCATTTTTTGGGTTATCCTTCCCATTATCGAGGTTACAAATGTTACGACATCTTCTCCAATAAAATCATTGTGAGTCGTCACGTTCTCTTAGATGAAACCACTTTTCCATTTACAAAATTGCATATGTCCGGACCTCCTACATATGATTTTCTAGATGATAGCCCATCCCCGTATATGACTCAGTATTTCTCGGGCCCCACTGCCACTGTTTCGAACGCCCCAAATCACCCAAATAATTTGGGCTCAAAGCGATGGCTAATTCTTTTTGATCTTCGCCGATGAATCGGGCCGCTTTAATGCCACTAGGCCCGATTCTTGTGGCGATTCGCCCATCTACCACTACTCCAATTCTGGCCCAATCTCCAGCCCCTCGGCCCGTCACCCGTAGTCAACACGAAATTTTCAAATCCAACACAAAATATAGCCTACACACTCAAGTCTCAAAATCACCATTACCTCGTAATCCCGTGGCAGCCCTTAATGACCTGAATTAGAAATTGGCTATGGGTGATGAATTTAATGCTCTTATTAAAAATATGACGTGTGATTTGGTACCACGTCTCCCTAGTGCTAATATAATTCGATCTATGTGGATTTTCAGTCACAAAGAAAAATCTGATGGTGCTTTTGAGCAGCATAAAACCCGTCTTGTAGGTGATGGGAAGACACAACAGGTTGGTGTAGATTGCGGTGAGACGTTCAGTCTGGTGGTTAAACCGAAAACTATCAGAAAAATTCTTAGTCCGGTTCTGTCAAAAGCATACCCACTTCATCAGTTGGATGTCAAAAATGTCTTTCTTCATGGACAACTCAACGAAACTGTTTACATGTACCAGCCTTTGGGTTACAGGGACTCTAAATATCCTAATCATGTCTGCATGCTCAAGAAATCATTATATGGGCTCAAGCAAGCCCCCAGGGCATGGTACAAGAGGTTTGCCGATTTTGTCTCCCATATTGGCTTTTCCAACAACCGTTCCGACCATTCTTTATTTATATATCGGCAGGGTCATAATATTGCATATCTTCTTTTATATCTGGATGATATTATACTAACCGCCTCATCAGATGCTCTTCGAAAGTCCACCATATCACAGCTTGGTTCGGAATTTGCAATGAAAGATCTCGGACCACTACACTACTTTCTAGGTGTAGTAGTGACATGTCGTGTTGGTGGTTTATTTCTATCTCAAAAGAAGTATGCGGCTGAGATTGTGGAACGTGCTGGCATGTCCTCCTGCAAACCTTTGGCAACTCCAGTGGATACTAAATCTAAATTGAGTGCAGCATCCGACAAACCATTTGTCGATTTGACACTCTACCGCAACTTGGTAGGGGCCCTACAATATTTGACATTTACCAGACCGGATATTTCTTATGTTGTGCAACAGGTGTGCCTTTTCATGCATAATCCAATGGATGATCATATGCATGCACTTAAACGCATTGTGCGATACATTCAGGGCTCTCTCGAGTATGGCCTCCATCTATATCCATCGTCGACATCCTCACTTGTAGCTTATACAGATTCCGACTGGGGGGTGTCCAGACACCAGACGCTCTACGTCTGGTTATTGCGTATATTCTTGGTGATAACTTGGTATCTTGGTCCTCGAAACGACAAACAACCTTATCCAGATCCAGTACCGAAGCAGAATACCGAGGTGTTGCCATTGTTGTGTCCGAATCATGTTGGCTTCAGAATCTTCTCTTGGAACTCTACTGTCCCATTCCGAAGGCCACATTAGTCTACTGTGATAATGTTAGTGTAATCTACCTCTCTGAAAATCCGGTCAATCACCAACGCACTAAACATATTGAGCTGGATATCCACTTTGTCCATGAAAAGGTCTCCCGCGGACAAGTACGTGTGTTACATGTCCCGTCCCGCTATCAGATTGCGAATATCTTCACTAAAGGTCTTCCGCTGATTTTATTTGAAGATTTTCGGGACAGTCTCAACATAGTGGACAGAGAATTATATTGAAAGAAACTTATCCATGCTTTTCCAAATATTGAGACAAAACCAGAAGCTCATGCATTCTATCAAAATTAAATCTTCTAAAAGAATCTTTTTCTACAAATAAAATCTTATAGTCAAAGATTACATATCCAACGATGATTGAATCAGTGCTGTTCAATGAACATCTATCAAGTTTTCGGACACTCCAATTAACCATAAATCATTAATTAGGTGAGACGTTCTACAACAATGCATGCATGCATATGGTTTTCATAATGCAAATGTTTTTTGTATTTTCAGAGAACCATGTGAGAATTACCTATTTTTAAACAAACGAGTCTTTAAGTATACCAATTAGATTTATATGGATTTTGTTGTTGTCTTGTGTCTAATCCTTGCTTTGGATCATATTAGCAACAAAAATAGTTTTGGAGCTTTAGACATGCATGTGCAACCGCACCTGCGGTTTTGCATAAGCCAAAATTGTGTAATGAAATTCGAAGCACATCTCACAGGAAGAAAAACATGTTTTCAGCTTTAAATATTGAAAAAAAATGGTAAATTTGCAGTGATAATTCTCAACCGGTGGCTGAACTAATCCAAAATCTGACCGTGCCTTTAGTTAATTATAGTGCGCATAGGCTGTGACGCATCAATTAAGCCGTTAAAATGTGGGATTTATAATGGTAAAAATGAGACTGGTTATCTGTTATAACAAATAAAGGTGATTTGATGGTATAAAAGTTTATTAGATGATAATGAATATAACTTAAGCTCATCTTTTATTTGGATTTGGAGTTAACCAGTATATATGTCACCTTAGCACGTACCACTCAAACTTTTTTTCGTGGTCTATATCATGTCAGTTATAGCAGTCCTAGGAAATTTATTCGGTGTCTCGGAGTTGTAATCTTCCTATTAATGATTGTGACAGCTTTTATAGAATATGCCCTTACCAATCAATCACTTTCTTAATTTATGACATTTTATTACTCTTAGTTCATTATTGCATTTTTGTAACCCCCAAACTGTTTTGGGATCTCCAAAAATCTCTCGACCAAAACCACAAAGTATAAAGTAATCAAAGTACTTTGCACTAGTAGCTCCGAAATTGCTATGCTCGAATGGGAACCTAGGGTCTCATAATTAGATGATCATGAAAACATGATTATTCAAATCTACTTAAATTTGAGTGGGTTAATGACTCACTTATTTATTAATTCAGCAGCCCATTTTAACCAGTCCCAAATCTGAGTCAAAAATCAAATGCAAATAAAAATGTGAATGAGGAGAGTACTTGAACCAATTAATCATAGTTGAACTGAAATATTAATATCTAAACGTTGAGTAGAGAGGCTAAGATGCAATAATAATAGATTGAAGAGAAAAACATATTGGCAGCTAGCAGAGGAATGTTAAAGAAAACAAAATTAAATCAAAGGCATCTTCGCACATGGGTCGTGGTCATATTTGGAGGAGCCAAATATTAATTTTTAATATTCCTTAAACAAATGCAAAACATTTTTTCGTTGTTTTGTTTTTATATATATGAAACTGAAAATCTAATATTAAAAGGGTTATCGGGCAAGTGGGCAAGTAGCGAGCAGGAGCAGTGTTGGGTTTTGTGATCATTAACGGGAACAAATGAAGAGGAGTACATCATCCTCCGCACTCGATTGGCTACATCTTCATACAGGACCAACTACCACCGCCGAATAAAGGAGCAGCTTATGATTTACCACAAAAAATAAAAACAGGTTATGTTGATCAAATTTTTTCTTCTTTGATATTTTCTTTGAACTATTGGCTTCAATTTTTAAAAATTCGTACATTTGAAGAACTAATGTTACAGACAATGTACGAACCAAAATAGAGCTGGTGCTTAAACTGGTACTTCTATACGTGTAAATAATTTTGTACTGTGTATTATGTCAGTGTATAAATAAATTTTAAATTTCTTCATTTCTTCAATAATACTTTGAAGTAATATTCAAAGTTTTGAGTTTAATTTATATACTTACACTATCAAGTAAGGGTGGCCAACGGGGTGGGTCCCGGCGGGACGGGACCGACGAGACGGGGGTAGGGCGGGACAGGTCCTATCTCTATGTTTATCGTATTTAGGACCTACAATTTCTCCGTCATGGGGTTAATTTGACCATGTACTTGATCTGGGACAATATGCGAACCTTGTCCCGACTGAGAGCGCATTGGCGCACCCGACTTTGTAGCCTCATATTCATCCCACCTAGCTTTGTGAAAGTTTTGTATGTGTCTCAATAAACCTCCCGTCCCACCCTGACCTTTTCCCATTTCAAATTTATAAACATTTTTACAAATTTGACATATAACTACTTCATTCTCTTGGTCCCTATAAAAAAAAACCATGCATCTTATTTTTAATTTTCGTTGTGTTGGGCCTCGTCTCATACTAGGGGGAATATGAGGCGTTTCAGTTTCAGTCTGAGGTGCACTGGTGAGTGTGTCATCTAGATTATCTTCTAAATTAAATTTTGGTTAAGTTGCAGAAAATATCTCATCGTCTAATGGTATATCATTAAAAAAATTATTTCATTTATATGTGTGTAATCAATCAAATCATCATGTCAAGGAATATGCTAACTAGAAGAAGTATCATTGCCCTTGTTACCCCTACTAGAAGAAGCACTCTTACATTTACCCTTAAATATACCACTTATTCCTTCCATTTTAATTATGCTAAAAAAAATTAAAGATAATAAAATTAAATGCTCTAATTAAAATAAAGTAGCAATAATAATTTAAAGAAGGAACGAAGGTACCAAACGCCAACGTAACGTCGACGTGTAATCGAGGTTGAAAATTGAAAATTTGCTCGATGGATGATCTTCAAGCTAGTTGTCAACTTCACTCCCAATTTTTGAACTTTGATATAGTTATACAAATGAACAAATAAAATTTAATATTTAGTAGACAATATATATAGTTGGGAAAATTGCGTTAAAGTGTAAATATATTAACTTAGGGGTTAAAAATAAATATTAAGGGGGTAGGGGGAGGCAAAAACTGGACGTTGCAAGCAACAAATATTTTTACAAATGGGGGATCGGGCGGGACCTGGGCGGGTCGGCTGGATCGGGACGAGCCCAGGTCCCGTTCCGAGTTCGAGTCCCGTTCCGGTATTTTTTTTTTGTGGGGGCGGGGCGGGGCGGGGCGGGACCGGACTGACCCGGCCCGGCCCACTGGCCAACCATACTATTGAGTCACCCAAAAAATACTTTTAAGTAAGATTTTTTTTAATCAGTGATATTTAATCTTAAGAATAAGATAGATTACCTATCGTAACAAGTAAAGATCAATGAATGATGATTTGATGGTGTAAAATATATTTACACTTATCGTATATATAACATATACCCATTCCAAGTTGGAGTACGGAAACCAATATTATTTAGGATTAACTATTTTTCAATTGATAATTTAATAGGTTTTGTAGTAAAATTCATATGAAACTAGGTTTCCTAATTCTTAACAAACTAGGGTTTGCATTATATGGCTCGTATGACATAGCCATTACCAAATACTCAAACTCTTATATAAAGCTGCCCCTTCCCCACAACAAAACCCCAATTTTCATATCATACAACACCAAACTTCAAAGAAAAATACTTTCTCTAGAAAAAATGTCAGCTTGCAGCAAAATCCGTCACATTGTGAAGCTCCGCCTAATGCTACAACGCTGGAGGAAGAAGGCCACGAACCGTCGCTGTGTCCCGAAGGATGTGCCTTCGGGGCACATAGCGGTCGCGGTGGGCACTAGTCGCAAACGATTTGTAGTCCATGCCACGTACCTGAACCATCCAATGTTCAAGAAATTATTGTCAAAAGCAGAGGAAGAGTACAGATTTACTAATTCCGGCCCATTAGCAATTCCTTGTGACGAGTATTTGTTTGAAGAGTTACTTCGTCAGTTGGCTCGATTCGACTCCGCTAACAACAATTCGTTACTGTTCGTGCACTTTGATGATTTTCAAAGATATTGTCACATGAATGTTCGAAGTAACCTTGATTTTGTTGGAAATTAGCCTTTGGCGGGAGTTGCGACCGACCAATTTTAACGGCTTAAACACTAGTGTTACGTATGTTGGAGAATCCGGTTCTTCACACATGCATGATCTACTAAGTACGTAGATAACCGTAGGGCCAAGAATCGTCAAATTTCATTGAGAAATGAAAGAGATATTGGTTCACGAAGTAAGGTGTTTGAAGCATGGAAAAGTGTGGTGTGCGATCAATTCTCCCTCATCGGTAGAGGAAGAAAGAATTGTTGTGTATATAAGACTCGAAATTGGTTTGGGGTTTGGGACCCCAAGGGGTATCCCATGTGTTTAAAGAAGGAGGACCTAGATGTGCTTCGGTTCAGGTTCACGGGCTGTGGGCCTTCTGATATTATCTTTTTGGGCCAGAGAACTTTGCCAGAAGTACAGTCTGATCTCAGAAGTTTTAGATGTACAGTTTGGACCAGAATTCTTTCAGATGTACAGTTTGGTCCATGAAGTTTCAAGATATACAGTTTGGTCCTTGAAGTTTCCAGAAAGTCAGAATTTGGACGGTCAAAGCAGAAACGCCACAACACTCAATTCAGCCATTTATTTTGGCTGAATTATTCCTCTTATAATGGCCAATCCGTTGGTGTTCTTCACCATTTATTTTGGTGACATTACTACCTCCATAATGGCCATACACGAAAATACACAAGCAAAACAGTTTCTTCCTACATCTTTCAAGCATCATTTCGTTACTCAATATTTTTCACGGTAGCATTTGAGTTTCCTTTGTTCAAGTGTTCCATTGCTGTTTTATCTTGGGAGATAAATTATCCAGGACGTATAAAGGATACATACGGGGCAATACTGTCTTAAGGACAGAGTGCCACACTCGACTCAGCAAAAATAGTTTTCCAGTTTTTCTTGTTCATCTTTGTAATTTTCAGTTTTCTAGTTGAATTGTAATTTCAATTCTTACATAAGCAGTTACTTGTAATTTTCGTTCCTGCAATCCTTTGTAAAGCCAACAGATTTTTGGGGCGATTCCAGACCCCTTTTGCATAGTGTATCAGATAATTCTACATGGTAATTTACGGGCAGCTAGACCGAGTAGGGGTTCGAATCTATCTCTTCAAAAGGGTTGAAGACCGTGAAGTCCACCCTTTCCTCCAGCGGGATCAGAAAAGGTTGTATTAAAGTTTTACCAAGATTTTAAGTCAGTGGATACAAATACCTCTTGTGACAATAGGTACAATTTTGTATTGAACACAAGTGGTCTGTCCAGACCTATATTACTTAAATTTTGTTCTGAGAATGTGTGATTGGAGATGGCAAGAAAGTAGACGAGTTGATTCGCCACAAATAAAAGTCGTCCCAGGTTTTGAGTCGGAATGAAATACAAGAACAGAGAGACCAGTACACACCTATAGAAATTGCAAAGTGTACCAACGAAACAGAGGAAAGAGACAAAGAAAGATTTATGTTGTACAGTTTTTTTGTAGTTACGTTAATTTTGTTCTTCCTAAAGATCGATTTATGATGATATGATTAATGAAATTTTGTAGAGAAATCAATTAGAAGCATGTTTGTCCATTATCTGTTGTACACCATAACTATACATGTTTTTGAGATGAAATATGAAATCTGATATGATGATTTCTTGTTCTACAATCTAGTTTAGTGTAGTTACTATTATGAGTCAGAGAAATATTCCATCGATTTCATATTACTTGGTCACTTTTTCTTTTTACATACCCTCTAAGAAATCATAAATAAGAATAATATTTTTACTACATTATTCTTATTTCTCTTCAATTAATTACACTCTAATCAATATTAATTACTTTAAAACATAATTAATGTCAGGGGCAAAGAGATAAAATTTAATTAATTCTATCTTATTTTTAAAAAGTGATCAAGTAATTTGAAACAATCATTTTTAATAATATGGCCAAGTAATATGAGAATAAGCTAGGAAATACTTTATTTTATGTCTTCCCCACCAAAAAGGATTGATAGTACTCACACTTATTCTCCACGTAATTCAAACCTATAGACTGGTGGTTACTCTACCAATATAGCATATCGGTGATGTCAACATCCTGCTTGTAGCGAGACCCAAAAAGTGGATTGGGAATGACATGGGTTGGAGTTATGATCGAACAGAGGTTTGTTTGATGAATTTGGTTAAGAAATAAAATTTGTTGTGTGCTATTGAATTGTGTGGTCATTTTATCTAAAAGATACATAATTATTAAAGATCAGAATATACTTTTATTTACTTAATTATATTTTTAATTTGGCCCCCGAAGTGAATGCATGATTTTTTTCATTAGTGTTAATGAGACCCAAATTCAGAACCTCTGCATGTTCTGATACTGATAGAATATTAATATATCTTGTATATTAATATTGATATAATATTATCATATCTTGTATATTATCATTAATAGAATATTACCATATTTTGTATATTTTTTATATTAAGTAAATTTATATTCCAATTGTAATTAGAAAGATTTAGTTACCTAATTTGTAATTATGCAACACTATATATATTGTACAAATAATCAATGAAAGTCAAGGAACATATTCCTACGTGGTATCAGAAGCCAAACCTTAACTTCTTTTTCTCCCTAAGTCGTCGCCTCCCCCCCCCTCTGCAGCCCTCTTCATCGGCAGCCCTCTCTCTTCTTTCTTCGACTTTCCTCTCTTCCTCTCCAATTTTCAATGGCTGAACAACTTAAATTACATCCTGCTCTTGCAGTTAACAACATAAAAAATTTCATTCCCATAACTCTTGAGATGGAAACGGTTCAGTATTCATCTTGGGCAGAATTATTTAAGATTCATTGTCGTGTATACAAAGTCATCAACCATATCATCCCTCTAAAATCAAAGCCCCTAGAAAGACCTGATGATTCTGACGATGAACTTTAGTCCCGTTTAGATGCGGTTGTCCTACAATGGATCTACGGCACGATCTTGAACGATACAATCATTGAAACTGATGCCACTGCATTGTCACGACCCACTGTATTATCCGCTTTGCCAAACTCAATTCTCCATTCCCAAATTCCTATGACTTCCTAAATAATGGCCTAAATCCCTTTCTAATTCATCAGTTGCAAAATCAGTCATCACCGACACTGGCAACCGTCCCCACCATTGCCATCCCGAGGCGGGCAGTCCACCCAGCCCCACAATATGAGCCTCGAAACAACCCGTCATAGCCTTCCATCTCGGCTGTATCTCGGCCAGCCCCCTCTCCCCGACGCCACTGCCCCTTCTCGGCCCCACCTCCTACTCCCGGCAGTCCACCCAGTCCCGCCTCCACTTCTCAGCCACCCCATCAATCCTGTCCAAACTCCTGCGGCACACCTATGGACAATGGAAACCCGTGCTATGCACGACAATTCCAAACCCAAACGACTGTTTAACTTGTCCACTTCGGTTGCCCCTTCCCCTGTTTCTCGTAATCCGAAATATGCCTTGTCCGATCCTAATTGAAAAAATGCAATGATTGACGAATATAATACTCTTATGAAAAATAAGATGTGGGATCTAGTACCTCGTCCTCCTGATGCTAATATTATTCGTTCGGTGTGGATTTTTTGATATAAAAAGAAATCTGATGGTTCTTTTGAGAGGCACAAGACCCATCTTGTAGGTAATGACAGTCTCAATAGGTGTGAGTGGATTGTGATGAAACTTTCAGCCCGTTGGTGAAACCAACGACTATTCGGATTGTTCTCAGTATTGCTTTGTCCAAGTCTTGGCATATTCATCAGTTTGACGTAAAAAATATTTTCTTGCATAAAGACCTTCATGAAACCGTATTTATACATCAGTCTATGAGATTCAGGGATCCGATTCATCTAGATTATATGTGTTTTTTGAAGAAATCACTCTATGGATTGAAACATGCTCTTCGTGTGTGGTACCAACAGTTTGCTGATTTTGTATCATCTATCGGGTTTTCACATAGCAAATCTGATCATTCATTGTTCATCTATAGGAAGGGTAATGACATGGCATACATCCTACTATATATTGATGATATCATCATTACCACATCTTCTAATGCACTTCGCCGATCCATTATGTCACTCCTTGCCTCTGAGTTTGCTATGAAAAATTTGGGCCCCTTAAGCTATTTTTTGGGCATTGCTGTTACGAGACATGCATGTGGCTTATTTCTTTGTCAAAGAAAGTATGCCGAAGAGATCCTTGACCGAGCAGACATGACGTCTTACAAATTAGCCCACACACCGATGGACACTAATTCCAAATTTAATGCCTCTTCGGGTTCTCCGTATGCCGACTGACTCACTATCGCGGTTTAGCAGGAGCGTTGCAGTATCTCACTTTCATGAGACCAGATATATCCTATGTCGTGCAACAAATATGCTTACATATGCTCAGCCTGACGGATGAACATATGAATGCCCCCAAACATATTTTGTGATATGTACAAGGTACTCTTCATTTTAGTTTACAATTGTACAAGTTCTGACTCTCTGATCCCATATCTTATTCTGATGCTGACTGGGGTAGATGTCCTGGCACTCGTCGAATTAATATGTGTTCCTAGGAGATAACTTGCTTTCTTGGTCTTCTGAAAGACAACCTACTTTGTCTCGATCCAGTGCCGAAGCTGAGTACATAAATGTTGTTTCTGAGTCTTGTTGGATACGCAACCTTCTACTTGAGCTTCACTGTCCACTCCATAAGGCGACAATGGTTTACTGTGATAATGTAAGTGCGATATATCTTTCCGACAATCTCGCTCAACATCAGCGCACTAAACACATTGAAATGGATATTCACTGTGTACGTGAGAAAGTTGCTCGTGGACAAGTTCATGTTCTTCATGTTCCTTCCCGATATCAAATTGCTGACATATTCACTAAAGGACTTTCACGCATACTCTTTGCTGACTTCCGAGCCAGTCTCAGCGTACGAGAACCTCCTGCTTCAACTGCAGGGGTGTAATAGAATATTACCATATCTTGTATATTACCATTGATAGAATATTACCATATTTTGTATATCTTTTATAATAGGTAAATTTATATTTCAGTTGTAATTAGAAAGATTTAGTTACCTAGTTTGTAATTATGTAATACTACATATATTATACACAATAATCAATGAAAGACAAGGAACAAATTTCTACCGATACCATACTATATTGTGTGATTATTCATATCATCAAAATGTGTAAACTATTAGTCCGAACATATATTCTCAACAATACGTTGATGACTATATTCAAGCCTTATTCTTTAGAGAAACATTCAATGCCTAGACAATACGTTGATGACTATATTCTTTGACTCAGAGCTGAAGATTCAATTTAGATTTACACAATCAGCGAATTTTATACGAAAAGTGTTGGATTTTTTCAAATACATTTTTGAATCTCGAAGTCAAGGAATTATCAAAGTTGTTACTTTGGATAATGATAGAAGTTCCATTTCAGGTTTGATTCAAAGATGGGTTAGCAACTTTTTGATTAAAATTAACCCATAATTGGTACTTTTTTTCCCGAGTGTGAATGGAATCAAAGGGCTTCCTTGTTAGAGTGAGGTCTGGCTATTTATTTTGTCAATTTGAAGCAAGTTTAGTTGTTGTAAAAGGTATTCAATACCGTGGAAAAATCCCAGTATTTGATGCTCTGGACAGTAGAAAACCTTAAGTTGCTGGATTGATGCACCCTGTAGCATGGACGGAGCTACCTTAGGTGAACTGAAAAGAAAATTTTCACATCCTTCGCCAAATTCCTGACTCTGCCACTGCCCAGTGAGCATGGTTAGTAAGTCAATGTCCTCTTATCTGCTCTTTAATGTCCAAAGCTGAATAAATAAGTCAAAGAATTAAAACAGATTTTCATAAGTATCACTGTCATTCTCCATTTGAGTGATACAAGCGTTTGAGAGGATATGCTGATACCCAATCACAGAAAAAGGCTATGAAAATTTCTGCTATGACATCTTCAATTAGAAAAAGCAATCTTGGTAGATTAACTTCATTACTTGTGGATCTAGCAAAATAACTTTGATTTTTTCATTCCAAAATATATGAAGATATCATTTACTCTATAAATCAAATTATTTAACCAACTTCTGTTTGGTTAATGTTGGCAGATATCCAATAGAATGGCCAGATGATCGATTCCTCATCACTCTTAAGAATTTGATTTGTGCATTTCAATCGATTCCTCATCACTCTTATATCCGGGCTGGGGTTGAAGATCCTGAGTTCGTGCTGGCTCGAGGCAAATGTCATGCTAGAGTGTTCTTGTGATGAGGTACACACACTAGTTATTGGAAATGCTTTTCCATTCATCATCTCAAGTACAATTGTCTTAGTGATGTTTTCTTCATCCAGTGCTGAATAGTATACCAAAGCCATATTTTGACTATCACATAGAACCTCTCTTCCAAATTCTCAAATTCTGGTGGTAATTGATACCATGTATTCACTTTATTTAGATGTTGGACTTGAAAAATTTAATTTTGCCTTCAAGATATATTGCCTTCGTATGTATATATAACATTGTGATTCTGGTTGTGCAGATCTCGGAGACCTCGCACAGGGCTCATGGTGACCACAAAATAAAAAAATTTGAAGCTAAAAAGCAAATACAACTTACAACATGGAGAAGAAACAAAAAATAGCTTGCGGTAGTTCAATTTTCAGATTACCTGAGTTTAGGATTTGAGGATTAGATAAGCAGTTTTATAGGCATTACAGGTGTTATTTTATTTTGGATATGTATATATGACATCTAAATGCGTTATCCAATATGTGTAAACTTAAGTACTTGTTCATCATACTTTTGCATCAATATAACTACAAATGCTTATAGTTGTCTATGTTCATAGATTCACCATTTTAAATTGTAAAATGTAGTACAGGCCATGCCCCTCTAGTGTATATATATATAACCTATTTAATTACGATTTCGAGACAACCGAGTGTATAACTCAATCAGTGACTGAACTAATTAATCCAAAATCTGACAGTGCCTTTAGTTAATTAAAATGCCCATAGGCTGTGCACAGCTTCATAGTGATTGTGAAATATAATAATACTATATGCGTCCGAAATTGCTGGGCTAATTAATCCTGACTGATTAGCGTTAAATTAGCCAAAAGGATAAAGGAGGCTTTTTAAGAAATCTTTGGCACAAACAATAACGAACATAATATATGTCTTATGAGTTTATGTTAAATACATTTCCGGTGTAAAATATGAGTAATTGATGCTGTGATATATTCTATCTCCACTAATTTAAAATCGACACCGAACTACTTCCTACCTTTTTCATTCAAACGGGAATAACTCTACTCTCAGTTCTTAATTTGACTTTGTCAAAAGATCAAATGCAAATAAAAATGTAAAGGAGTGAAAGTGATCTAGAGAATAGTGCGCGAGCCAATTACTCATAGTTGAGCTGAAAGATTGATCTAAAAAATGAGTAGAGAGGCTATATATGATACAAATAATATTCCCTCCGTCCCGTGTTATTATTTGACTTGACACAAAATATAAAAAAAAAGTTAATTTTTGACATATCTAAACCAAATCTTAGACAATTATGTGTGTACAAATCATTTCATTAAGAATAAAAGAGAAACTATAAAGTTAAATTATTTTTAATTATAAAAATGTAATATTCTTTTTGAGATAAACTAAAAAAAAATGATATTACATCACTTACATAAACTAAATTAAAGGCATCTTCGCACATGGGTCGTGGTCATATTTGGAGGACCAAACATTAAATTTTTAACATTTGCTTAAATAAATGCAAAACATTTTTCTGCTGTTTTGGTTTTATATGAAACTTAAAATGTAATATTAAAATTTAAACATGAAGCATCTTCGAGAAGAAAAAAAAAGAGCAGCATATGTTGATCAAAGTTTGTCTTCTTTAAAATTTTCTGAAAATAAAAAGGACTAAACACATATTTTTCTGCTAGTCACAACTCTGCATAAGAGTTGTTTTGTTGGATTCAAAATTCAATAGTAGTTCGTAAGTTGGTAAAAATTTGGAGAATACAACGTTTTTATGAGCTTCGATTTTTGAAAATTCATAAATTTGATGAACAACTGTTAGAGTAAATATAAGAACCTAAATAGAGCTGGTGCTAAACTCGGTAATTCTGTACGTGTAAATAATTGTGTATATATAATGTCAGTGTATAGATAAATTTTAATTTTTTAAATAATATTGTTGGAAGACTAATCCAAAACGAGTATAAATTATACCACACTATCGAGTCACCCAACATGTAAGCATTCTTAAAATATGAGATTTTTAATCTGCTGGAAATTTGCCTTTGGTGGGGAGGTGCGTCCACCCATATTTAATGACTTAAACACTAGGATTCCGCATGTTGGAGGCTTTGTCTCTTCACACGTGCATAATCTACTAAGTGAGTAGATGACCGTAGGGCCAAGAATCGTCAAATTTCGTTGAGAAATGAAAGAGATATTGGTCCACGAAGTAAGGTGTTTGAGGCATGAAAATATGGTGTGGGACAAATCTACCACATCGGTGGGAAAAAGAAGAATTGTTCTCTTTATAAGTCTCAAAATTGGCTAAGGGTTTGGGAGGTCCTCCCTCCTTCAAACACACGGGTCACGGGTCACGGGTCACGGGTCGTGGGACGTGGGCCTTGGGCTTCTTCTAATGGACCCCCAAATTGTTTAATATTTACAGTTTGGTCCATGGAGTTTCTGGAAAGATGAAATTGGGAACGACGGAAGACAGAAAGTTTGGGTTGATTAACTCCCTCACTAATGGCCATTACTTGGCAATTGAGAAGTCCCTCCCCTTATGCTATATATTGAAGCCTTTTGGCTCAATTGTTGAGACTACAATATATACTACACAGAGACAAACAGAAGAGAGAACAACACAAATTCTGTCCAAAACGTGAGCAGAAACAGTGGATGAAAATAGAAAACTCTTCCTTTCTTTTCCATTCTTCAGCAAGTCGTTTCGTGTTTGTTTTCTTCGTCAGAATCAACCTATTTGCTTTGTAGTGTTGATTAGTTGTTGTTTTTATCTTGGGAGACTATTGCCCATTAACGTAAAAGCAGATATATACGGGGCAATCTTGTCTTAAAGACAGTGAGTCATCTCTCGACTCAGCCAACAGTTGTAACAATCCAGATTTAGTGTTTCTTGATTTCAGGTTATCAAGATTCAACAAGCTTGCGGCAGTTCTGAATATTGGCTATTTGTTTATCCTTTCGAACACTTGTAATATTTATTTACTTCCCGTATTGCTTTACATATCCAACATAATCTACCATAAGCTTTGGTATTTTTTAAATTAATATCTATTTTGTCTTCGTAGTCGTATGAAACTAGGTTTCCTAATTCTTAAATAATAGGTTTTGCATTATGTGGCACGTATGACATACCCAATACCCAGTACTCTCATTCTTATATATAGCTGGCCCTTCTCCACTTAACAAAACCCCAACTTTCTCATACAACACCAAACTTTTTTTTAGAAAGAAAAAGCAAACTTTCTCATACAACACCAACTTAAAAAAGAAGACTTTTTTTCTGGGAAAAAATGTCAGACTGCCGCAAGATCCGCCACATTGTTAGGCTCCGCCAAATGCTACAACTCTGGAGGAAGAAAGCCGCCACAGCCGCCCGTCACCGCGTCCCGAGCGACGTGCCATCAGGTCACGTAGCTGTCACGGTGGGCTGCAGTTGCAAGAGATTTGTAGTCCGTGCCACGTACCTGAACCATCCAATGTTCAAGAAATTGTTGTCACAGGCAGAGGAAGAGTACGGTTTTAATAACACTGGCCCTTTGGCTATTCCTTGTGACGAGTATTTGTTTGAAGAGGTTCTTCGTTACTTGGCTCGATTTGACTCCACTAACAACAATACGTCACTATTTGTGCATTTTGAAGATTTTCAGAGATATTGTCACATGAATGTTCTAAGTAACCTTGATTTCTACGGCGATTCTCGACCCCTTTTACATAATAAGTCCGTCTGGTAATCCACTAGAGACCAACCAAGATTTAAAATCAACTAATACATGCGCCTATTGTGACAATAGGTAAAAGTTTTAATACCAAAGGCAATTTTTTCTCTCAACTTAAATTCTGTTCTGAGAATGTGTGATTGGAGATGGCAAGAAAGTAGACGAGTTGATTCGCCACAAATTGAAGTCGTCCCAGGTTTTGAATTGGAGTGAAAATTCAAGAACAGAGGAAAGAGACAAGAAATAATTAGTGTTGTACATATTTTTTGTACTAAAGATTGATTGTTCTTGACAGATTACATGGAAATTGTAGAGACATTAGAAACCGAAACATGTATGTTCATTACCATAACTATACATGTTTTTTGAATAAAATATGAAAATTGAAATATTATATGATGTTTTTTTGTTGTTTATGGTGATGAATAATTGAGTCGTAACGTGCTCGCTGTTGTGCGGGAGTCATAATTGGCAGCAACCCACGCGAAATCAATATTTTGAGTTACTGTAGTAGATTTCATTTAGTGTCGATTATTAAAAAATAAGACATGTTTTAATTTGTCTTAATTCATAAAACATAAATATTACGAACAAAATGACGTAGATATCTGATTTTTTTGTTTATGTCCTAACGGAGATCCGCCTGTGCTAAGATCATGATTTCGCGCCCCTTCCTTTTTTTTGTACTTCAAAAAGAAAAAAAAAATCTTTTTCATATTTATGGTTTTCGCTTGCGAAAATGCCGGCACATTTGTTCGTCTCTCTCCAAAATACCTGTAAATATACTTGCAGTCTTCAATAGACTCAAGAGAGGGTGATATTGTATGTCTTCCTTTGTAATAAGCTTGATAATAAGGAGGCGATGTATCTGTTTTCATCTCTAGTTCTTTATATTCTATTTTATTGCTAATTTTAACTCTTATTTAATGTTTCATAGCTCTGTAGTGAAGTTTGAAGTAAGTTTCATATTACCCGAATAATCAAATATCACTTTCCTTGTTCATTTCTAAAAATCCTTGCAAATGCAACATCTTGTTTGAATCTTATAACACTGCTATTCTTATTGACTTTAGTACTTCTACACAGGGAAGAGATCACCAAGCTATTAGTTTGACTTATTTAGAAATATGAATGTCTAGGAAATACTTCATCAATTTCTAGCAACAATCACTAAATTTGTTCACGTATAAGTTTTAGTGGTAAGAATGTCTTTTCAATCAAATTTTAATTTCCGTCTGTGCATTTAAGTCATATAATTGATATTATAAGAATAACACTACAAGAAGATTGCCGGATATTACTTATTACATTATATAGCAATATACGAAACGATTTCAATCTTAGTTTGTGAAATAAACTTACTTCATATTTGTTTAGACGTTAGACATGAGTTATAATATGTAAGGAGTCCTTCAAATTGTCGTTACATCATTCACACTTTGGTTTAACTCTTCATAATCGTTTTGAATAATACCTTATCTTTTATGTTGTAATTAATACATGAAACTAATTCAAACTTAATTATTTAATGGAGTTGGGTGAAGCAAAAGGAAATTAGGAAGTGTGGGGCGGGGTAGGTGCTGATTGGAATTTAATGATGAAGTTAGCTTCAGAAAAATTATTACTAATATTTTTGGAAAAAAGAAGAATAACGAAGCTGGCACACAGCTCACATTTTTGGAACTTTTGACTTAAATTAATCCTCAAATTTAATAGTACTAATTTAAGGATATAATGTACTACTTGCTGGCAGTACTGGTATTTTGGGTCATTGACCCTTCAACAAATGATTCAAATTTTTCTAAAATAAAATTTCTATACTTTAAAATTACATAAAGTGTATTATAAATCACAATAACTAATACTAATTAAATAATTATATATTTAGAAAAAATAGTGGTAAAAGAAAAACTTGTTTGATCCTTCAAATAATATGAGTACGTAATACTTTTTTGGTGCGACATAATTAGGATTTCACAAAATATAGTGTTTAGCTTCGGCATATGTAACATAACAACCCACAAATATTGTCGGAAAAGGCATAACTTTTAACACTCAACATAATCTGAAAAAAGACATAGTATATATTTTGGCGTGTAGTTAGCATTTAACTTCGACATATGTATCATAACATCCACACAAATTATGCCTAATAAGATATAATTTTTAACACACAACATAATCTGAAAATATATTACAAAACTATGCCGCATAATTTAATTTCTACATAATTTATGCCTAACGACGCAAAATTTCAATTTTCAAATATACAAATATTACAGAAACTATGCCTTGCGAAGTAGGCCTGAATATTTTCATAAAATTAATAGTAAGGAAAAATTAAATACCACAAATATAAAGGACAAAAATTAAAAACCAGTGCGTTTAAGGGAAATTCGCGCAAAAAGTGTCAAGGAATATGCAAGTTAGGCCCAATCTGCTTAGTAGAAGTACCAAATTAAACATGATTTGGGTCAATAGCCACTTAGGGAGGAAATGGCGCAATATAACCATTTGCTATTTGAATAAAATAAAACAATCGTTTAAACATTTCTTATGTGTTATTTTTATATTTTTTATATCGTAAAAATTAACGATATATTGTAAAAAAAAAAATTAGAAACGAATTTATAAAAGATTACAAATTAATTAAGTGACCTCAGTTAGGGCATTACTCCCGCCTAATACTTGCACAAAACTAATAAATACACGTGTTGATGCTTGTCACTGTAAATTTGCAAAGGTTATCTCCTGATTGTTGAGCTTGCCCTTGTGTACTTGTCCATTTGAGAGATTGCAATTATATTGCTTTTAACTAAAAATAAATAATGCTGTTTCTGACCACAAATTTAAAATAAACAGAGACAATTCACTATCGAGTGAGTGATCACAATTGATGCCGACTCTTATTTTATTAGTTTAATTTTTTAAATAAAATAATCACATACTTCATCTTATATTTACATCTTTAGCATGATTAAAAAAGAAAATTCACACGAATAAGTATATTTCTGACCTAAACTAAATTATCCGTGTAACATATTAAGTTTTAGAGGTATATTGTGATGCTTCATCGACTCTCTATTAACAAAATTGAGCAAACATTTTGTAATTCGAGAAACAGAGAAATTATGAATTGGCTTTGCAAGTCTGCAAATTGATGTCTTGTTTTATTGGAGAGAACATCGATGACTGTTAAAATAAACCTGATGGAACATATTTAAGTAGAGTAAAAACATATAAAATAGTAACTGGTTATACATATGCATTTATTCAAGAATATATTAAGCTTTCCAAAGGCCGGAATGTATTACTTGGTCACTCAAATTTTATTTTATTGCACAAAGTCATCAAATAATTTTTATTAAAAAAAAAGTCACTCAATTTTATTCAGTAGCGTATTTTTTTAAAATTAAAAAAAATGAAATGTTGGGCGAGAGGTTTGAACACAAGTCCACCAAGCATCCAAAACCTTAAAGTTACATCAGGAAACCAAATCACCCAACTATCTTTTTTATTTTAGGGTGCTTTTTTATATTTTATACCAAAATTTCATTTATTTTTTATATAACTATACCTAATATGCATTAGGTTTAACGGGGGCTGGAGCACCACAAAAGTGCACATAGGTCCGCCCCTGATTTTATCTAATACTACAAAAAAACACTAAATATCTTTTATAATAAAAAGTCACTCAATTACTTAGATATTATAAATGTTCTTTCTATTTTCTTCTAGCAACTCTGTGTAATATTTAATCAAAATTGAATGAATATTTGGTTAAAAACAATTTAGTGGCCTCATAATATTTAAATATAATTGAGTGATTTTAAAAAATAATTTAATAATTTTAATACAACAAAGTGAAGTTGAAACTTGAGGGGTTGTTTGGTTGAAAAGTAAGTTATACGGAGATTAGTTATATAAGGACTAGTTATACAAGGACTATTCAATTCCACAATTCATATATAAATTTATATCACCATTGAAGTGGAATAAAGCTATACAACAATTTAGGTATAAAGTTATACCGATATCAATTATATTGATATTGAAATGACAACCAAACACAGTAAAAACTATGCAAAATTCTATACGAATATGCTGATACCAACCAAAAGCCGTACTAAATATATTAGCTTTATACATAGGCCAACCAAACGATCCCTGAAAGTATAGCAACTTTGTTCAAGCAAAAAGCTATATTACCTCGTACAACGCAAACGTACGTATCTATGGGCTCTGGAAAATAAATAAATACAAAACAAAACAATTGTCATGCTTTTCAGGCAAAGATATTTTCCTTCAGGTGACATATATTTAAGGAAAGGGTATAATCGTCCTTACACATCCTTTTTGCCCTAATCTCAAAATCCAAGGCCGCCACACTATTCTTCACATATATAATACCAAAAATTCTTCAATTAAACACTCATTATCTAATTTTTATTTAATTAATTAATTATAATGGGAGTACCAGCATTTTACCGATGGTTAGCTGAGAAATATTCAATGGTTATAGTTGATGTAATTGAAGAAGCAGCAGCGGTTATTGAAGGAATTAAAGTTCCAGTTGATACGAGTAAACCTAATCCAAATAATATTGACTATGATAACTTGTATTTGGATATGAATAATATTATTCATCCTTGTTTTCATCCTGAAGATCGAGTAAGCACGCACTTTAATCCTCTTACTTTCTATTTACTACATTTTAGTCCTGAGTTATGTTTGTGTTTTAAGTAATTTTTCTTCAAATTGTTTGTCTGTGTTGTATTTTTGAATTGTTAAGCACTTTAATCCTCTTGCTTTCAATTGAGTAAATCTATGCTATTACTGTTGCTTTTTCATTTCTACTTGAGCGTTGTCTACCGGAAACAACCTCCCTACTATCAAAAGGAAGGTAGAAGTAAGGTCCGCGTACATTCTACCCTGCCCAGACCTACCTGGTGTGATTATACTGGGTATGTTGTTGTTGTAGTCCTTTACGGTTATTGTTTGCTGAGTTATGTTTGTCTTTTAAGTAATTTTTGTTCGAATTGAACACTTTAATCGTCTTGCTTTCAATTTAGTAAATTTTAAGTCATGTATGATTATTGCTTGCTGAGTTATGTTTTTTGTTTTAAGTAATTTTTGTTTTCTGTTGCATTTTTATTAATGGTTCATATATAAATTTGGTACTCCCTCCGTCCCAATTTATGTGATATTTTTCGCTTTTCGAGAGTCAATTTGATTAAACTTTGAAGCTAAATTGGATTAGATTAACTCAATATTTTACGATTAAAATTTATGTATTTGAAAACTACATGAAAAATACTATAAGTTGCAACTTTTCTCATATCAATTTGGTTAAAAAATACATCTTAAATTGATGGTCAAAGCTCATGCAATTTGAATCTCGAGAAGTGAAAAGTATCATATAAATTGAGATACTGGGATTATGAATTTGGGTATGCTGAAATATGAGCATTATCATGATGTGTTTAATACCGTTCCAGCGTTCCAATTTATACAACACACTTTCATTTTCATTTCTATACGACTTTCCCAAGTTACAAGTAGTGGTGAAGTCAAGATTTTCTCTAAATATAAGTAAATAAACATACAAGAAGTCAATGAGATTCTACATCTACTATAAAAAAAGGGAAGCCCGGTGCACTAAGCTCCCGCTATGTGCGGGGTCCGGGGTCCGGGGAAGGGTCGGACCACAAGGGTCTATTGTACGCAGCCTTACCTTGCATTTCTGCAAAAGGCTGTTTCCACGGCTTGAACCAGTGACCTCCGGGTCACATGGCAACAACTTATGTTGGGTTTATGTTACTCGAAGGCTCTCCTTCATTCTACATTTACTATATAAACATAAAAAGATAATCTTTACCATGTATATACATTGCCCTTGCTCTGCCTATGATTACAACTTACAAGAATTCATATTAGTTAAAACTATTGAATTTTATGCTTTGATAGATGTTAGTATATTTTCAACCAGTAGTTGTTTTCTTTCAACTAAATAGTGATTTAGCGCACAATCAAATCAACATCTCAAATTCTATTCAGTCTAATACTGTGGTATAAAAAGTTTTTCTTGGGCAAAGTGTTGTCTACAATGGTTATTGAGATGTCTCTTTAGTATGTGTCCCTTTTTTAGTAGATTATATTTTCGTAGAACGGTTATACTCTTTATTCTTTTTCTCTTGTCGTTTCTTTAATATTAATAAACTGCAAGTCATGAAGTTGTCTCTGCACGGTAGAATTTTCGCTACACTCGTAAAATTAGTTGACAACGGTAAACGATGCTATGAAAAATATGAGGATGAAAAACTTGTGGTCAAGATAGTACTTTGCAGAGGTTTGGAAGCGTCTTGGAAAGGTTGGAGTAGAATGGCTCACCAAGCTAATCAATACTACACTAAGAAGTGGTAGGCCCAACGAATGGAGAAAGAGAAACTGATTCCAATTTATAAGAACAAAGGAGATATCTAAAGTGATGCGAACTATTGTGTCATTAAACTCGTGAGTCACACAATGAAACTCTGAGAAAGAGTGATAGACCGTAGCTCTACGAATACAACAAGAGTGATGGAGAACAAGTTTGGGTTTATGTTCGGTAGATCTACAAGGGAGGCGATATTCTTGCCAAGAAGATTGATGGAAATTTATCACAAAAGGAAGAAAGATCTGTATATGGTGTTCATGGACCTAGAGAAAGCATATGATAATAGTACCACCACAATGCCCTTTGGTGAGTTATGAAGAAGAAAAGAATTCATATTAAATATATAAATGTCATAAAGGACATGTATGAAGCAGCTGTCACTAATGTAGGGACGGTAGTAGGAGATACAAATGAGTTTCCCGTAACATTGGGTCTACACCAAGGATCGACATTGAGACCGTACTTGCTTACCCTAGTTATGGATGAGCTAATCAACATAATACAAGATGACGTCCAATGATGTATATTATTTGCTGATTGTATTGTGCTAATTGGCGACCAAGGAGGATGTCAACCATATGCTTGAACTATGGAGAAACATTTTTTAGAATAAGATTTTTAGGATAAGTAGAAGTAAGACCGAATACATGCATGCAAGTTTAAAAGTAGGTTTTTCACTATGACATACCCACTCAAACTCTTATATATAGCTACCCCTTCCACACTCAACAACACCCCTCATCTAATTAATACTTACAAACGTTTTTAGAACAACAAATTCTTTGAGATAAATGTCAGGCTGGAGCAAAGTCCGTCACATTGTGAAGCTCTGCGAAATGCTACAGCGCTGGAGGAAGAAGGCCATCACAACGGCTTGTCGCCGCGTCTCCATCGAGGTGCCCCTAGGGCACATAGCGGTCACAGTGGGCTCCAGTTGCAAGAGATTTGTGGTCCGTGTCACGTACATGAACCATCCAATGTTCAAGAAATTGTTAGCACGGGCAGAGGAAGAGTATGGTTTTACCAACTCTGGCCCTTTAGCTATTCCTTGTGACGAGTATTTGTTCGAAGAGGTACTTCGTCACTTGGCACGATCCGACTCCACTAACGACAATTCGTCATTGTTTGTTTACTTTGAAGATTTTCAGAGATATTGTCACGTGGATGTTCGAAGTAATCTTGATTTTCAGAGAAACACTTTTGAGAGCAAGATTTTTAGGATAAGTAGAAGTAAGACCGAATACATGCAAGTTTAGTCGGCATGTTAAGAGTGAAGTTGAGGTGAGACTAGACGAAATTGCGGTGCCAAAATGCTAACAATTTAGATATCTAGGCTCGTTGTTTCAAAAGAATAAGATGATAGATGAAAAAGTTATTTATAGAGTTAAAGCGGATGGTTGAAGACTTGTAGTGGAGAAGTTCTATTGGGTATTACGTCATAGAAGGATGCATACCAAAGTGAAATGTAAGTTCTACAAAACAATTATAAGACTGACAATATTATATGGTAGTGAAATGTTCGGCCGCTAAAGTCCAACATATCCACAAAATGAGTATTTCAGAGATGTGATGCTAGAATGGATGTGCGGTCATACAGGATTAAATACGATTAAATATGGCCACATTCGCCAGAAGGTGCAATTAGCGCGCATTAAGGATAAAATGATAGAAAGTTGCTTAAGATGGCTTGGGCATGTCCTGGGTCGACCTACAAATGCATCAGTCTGTAGTTTACTGCTGGTGCTTTTGTAATATTTTAAGAAGTCATAGATGATGCATGCCTTTTTAATCTGCTTGTGGCTACTTTGATGCGTGATTTCATTTAATCATTGTCGACAACTCTATACAACATGAGCAGTTTTATGGTCAAGTTGTAAGGAAAAAGCAGGGCAGTGTAGAGATCTATTGTTAAATGACATCAATATTTTTTTTTTGAAATTAAATGACATTAAAATCTTGCCCTGCTGATTATATACTTTGTCATTATGAAATCTGTCAACTCTTTTGGTGTCATTTCTGTGTTTGTTAAGAGATCTATGTAAGCCCCTTATTGTTGGGTCAGATACTTTGAGTTAAACAAGATGTTAATCTTGGGTGAGGTGAAGTTTGATTATACATAAAAGAATCAATTTGGTTGCTTTAATGTTAACTGTTTCAAAAAAAAAAATCGATTTGGTTTTGCAACGTCCTTATGTATTGGTCAGATATTTCCAAAACGTGATATTTAGGAAGAAAGTTCATAGAATTGAAATATTAAGTGCATCCTTCCATTTCTGTATCCTATATGTTAAATGTCAATGCCACTCAAACTTAGTATTTCTGGAGGACGACCCATAGGAAAAAAAAAGTGGATCTAGCTAGAGCATGTCACAAACACAACCTTGTGGACCTTTTACCTTTAAAGGATAGTAGAATTTTGGATAAATAATGTTTGAAAAAGAAGTTCAATGACATAGAAAATGAGTTACGGATGCACGTCTTAGTTTTGTCATGCATTAATGTCGCATGTGATAGTTCTCTTTTGGTGGAAGTTTGTCCTACTTTTACTTATTTTTAGTTGTATAAAGAAATAAACTACCTGCTTAGTTGGTTAATGATTACTGTATTCCACTTCATTTCGTCACCCATAGTTAGGTTCCTTGAGTGCCTGGTAATTATTTACTTTTCGGCTTCCCCTAGAGGCCTTATTTGAGCAGCAGGAATCTTTCCTGAATCCTTCTCTCTTTTCTGCTATGTTAAGAATGGGAAAGTTAAGATAAATAGTTGGAACATTATACTCTTTTGTTGATGACCTATGTTTCTATTGCGTACATGCTTGAAGGATTCTACTTTTATGGTTCAGATATTTCGGTTATTTATGCTATCTTCTCTATTCTCTATAACATAAGTTCGGATGCTTTCTAATGCAGCCTTCTCCAACCACATTCGATGAGGTGTTCCATTGCATGTTTGACTACATAGACAGGCTTTTCTCAATGGTGCGTCCTCGAAAGCTGCTATATATGTCTATTGGTGGGTGACAAGGTCAAATTGTCTTTCAAGTATTGTATAAATTCTATATTTCAAAGAAAACGAGAGTATGGGTCAGATGTATCTGGGAAAGCGGTGATTTATTATTGCGTGGGAACTCAAAGAGAACTTTGGATTCATCTTGTCAAATGAAAAATGGGAAAGTTGGAATCGTAAACAGGGGACTAAAACTGCATTTTGCTTCCGTCCCCAATACTTAATTACTAACTTCTACAATTTCAAATTATATTTAATGTTTCCTTGACCTTCCTGCATCTTTTTAACGTGGGCCACTGGTTTTCTTTCTGATCTTTTGATTCCCCATTGAACAATTTTCTGTACAAAACAAATTATATGTATTATAAGTCGATAGGTTCCTGAGCTAATTACTGACTGGATTTATTTGGTAGATGGTGTTGCACCAAGGGCAAAAATGAACCAGCAAAGATCTAGACGTTTTAGAGCAGCAAAAGATGCAGCAGATGCGGTACATGCACTTTATATTCTTTAATGGTGAGTAAGAATTTCTACCAAGTTTTATCTCATGGAATCCATTTTTTAGGCAGCTGAGGAGGAAAAGTTGCGTGAGGAATTTGAGAGGGAGGGTAGGAAGCTTCCTCCTAAACAGGCTTCTCAAGTTTTTGATTCAAATGTAATCACTCCTGGAACCCAATTCATGGCTACACTGTCGATTGCTCTTCAATACTATATTCATCTTAGAATAAACCATGATCCAGGATGGAAAAAAATTAAGGTACTGTTCCTGTAAAGTTCTTGCTGTTTCAATTTAAGATTATTTGGTTTTGTTTTGTAGTTTGGTGCAGTCGCTTCTTTTCTGCACCTCTTTATGATACTAAAGAATTTTGTGTGCTTATTTATTATTCAACTATTGTTTTGAAGGTTATACTTTCGGATGCAAATGTCCCTGGTGAAGGTGAGCATAAAATTATGTCCTACATCCGCCTTCAAAGGAATCTTTCTGGTTATGATCCAAATATGCATCATTGTCTTTATGGTTTGGTACATCTTATCCTTTGAATTACTTGCAAGTCTTTGGATGGGAATCTTCTTCCTGGTTTTCATTAATGTTGTACCAGATAACTTACAATTATGTTCTTTGGTGCCACCACAGGATGCAGATCTAATTATGTTGGGTTTAGCTTCGCATGAAGTTCACTTCTCCATACTCAGAGAGGTTAATGCTCAACTTCTTTATATGGAGGGACATTTTCATCACATACTAGATACTATATTAGTTTATGATTTAAAATACTTGTTTGTTAAATAATACTACTAATAGTTAAGCAATTAAGTAAAAAAAGTGATGATACGATCGGTATAGTAATCTGAATGCTAAGCAATCTTTAGTGACCATTCTCGTGTATATTCATGTACTCATCGTATAGTTTTTTATCCTTTATTTTTCTAATGTAGTTAGAACTTATATTTTTGAGTAGTAATCATTTTTTTTAATTTTCTGATTCCACAGCTTATTACTTGTTTGTTTCAACCAATATTGTTTTTTCCTTGCAAATGTTGTATGCTTTTTAATCTATTGTCATCGTTGGACATTGTTGTTATGAACTAATATTTATTTATCTACTTTGTGTTTTTTAATGATAAAATTGGATAACAACAATTGGATTTCATTATAAAACTAGATAAAATCCTCCTAATCGTTTAATTCATTCATGTCAAGAAACTAGTAATTTGGACACTAATCTTTATTTGGAATCAGCTTGAGGAAGGATAAAAATTAGAATATAATTAAATGCAAAGGCATTTCAGACTTGTAATGAAATGGTTAGGGAAAGTAGGACATACTAGTCCCAAAAGATTTCACTAGGACTTAAAAAGTGTGTCAATCAATAGGACTGATTTGGTACTTCCCCTTAAAATATTTTGTAGTGGTGGTGCTTAATTACATTATTTTGAATATACTTTGTGAATATACTTCTATGGTTAATTTGCTTCTTGATTTTTGTTGAATACTATGTCTACCTATAGGTCGTATTTACTCCAGGCCAGCAGGACAAATGTTTCCTTTGTGGTCAAATGGGTCATTTGGCTGCAAATTGCGAAGGAAAGGCAAAACGAAAAGCAGGGGAGTTTGATGAGAAAGGAGATGCTGAGGTTGTGGCAAAGAAACCGTTCCAGGTAACATTTGAGATTTTCTTTTTCCAGTCTACCAAAAACATTATGTCCCGATTGCTTGTGGTTTTCCGAATGTAAGTTCTCAAAATTTTGCTTTCTCAATTTGGTGAATTGCAGTTCCTCAACATCTGGACTCTGCGGGAGTATCTGGAATATGATTTGAGAATTCCCAATCCTCCCTTTGATATTGATTTGGAGCGTATTGTGGATGACTTCATATTTATGTGCTTCTTTGTTGGCAATGATTTTCTACCACATATGCCCACACTTGAGATTCGCGAGGTGTGTTTTCAATGAGAATTGGTTTACGTATTTGTTATGACTGGCGTTTTCTCCTAACTGAACTTCTCTACTAGTTTTGTATTAAAAAAATGTGATACTACTTGACATGCTTTGACGGTTTCATGATATTTATGAATTAATATTTCCTTGACCGCGAGAAGTTTATATCTTAAGCTGTTGCCTGCTTTTTGTAGCCAATAATAATGAATTTTAAATGTGAAAAACTAAAACTGGGGGAAAGACAAGTACTGATCATATATGAGGGAAAAAGTGCGGAACATTTTGTGGGGAAAAATAAAAGAGATTCTACAAAATGCATAGCTGTCCCTGAAGAATATACTGCTAGAGTGCTCATATATCTAATGCCCTTGAAGGTGAAAAGATGCAAACAATAGGAAGTTTGCTTTTCAGTGAGATTAATTTTATTCTTTATTATCAGAGGAAGTTGTGTTAACTTTTTTAGTTTGATAAGCTAGCTGAGAGCACTCCTTGTGTTAATGATTGTGTTAAATGGTGTTGCATTCATATAGAGTGGGAAAACAATGGTGATTTTGCACTCTCTGTCTAGTGAAGGTGTGCCTGATTGAGAGACATAACAATGGAGTGGGATTATATGGAGCTTCCAATTTTGCCAATGGCAAAGGTAAATTAGCCCTATGATAAGGTATTGCGGTTGCAATGTTAGATTATGACAGGCAACCTGTCTATTATGTTTTTTCTTCTTTCAAGTCGGAAACTTGAGTTTCATTGGATAATGGCTTTTGGAGATTTGCCTCTGAAGACGGATTGCGCATGGTCATAGCAAGCAAAATACGGTTTTGAGGAAGTAAGTTGGTGTTTCCAGGGCAATCTCCATGTTGCTTGGTGTCTAGCTTATGAAAATCTTTTCAAAACATTATCTTGAAGGTGGACAATCGAAGAAAATTTTACCTTATAAAAAAGAGGTGGACAATCGAAGAAACAACAGATATTGGATGGACTGGTGGATGGCCACACTTAATTAGTTCATAGAGATGTTTGTTAGTTGGTTTTCTAATCTGGGATAAGCAACTGAACATGATACTTTTTATACCAATTAGGATTATGTGTGGGACTTGAGATTCAGAGAAATGCAATGGTTGGGTGATGGAATTTGATGCCCAGAGAAGTTGTCTACTGGGTGGAACCATGGGAAAATTCTGGATTATTACACCTGGATGCTATATGTGGGTGTTTGGATGGAAATCAATAAGATGTGTTTTAAGGTTGGCGAGGTAGCTCACTATCTAAAGTCATGCTTCATAAAACTTTTGTTTCTTTTTTTCTTGGTGTTATGATAGATATGTCAATCTTTTTATGAAATACAGCATAATTCAAAACAGTAGTGTCATAGAGTTGTTTAGGCTTCTTAAAGATTGATCTCCGGATAACATGTTTTTGGTATATAATTATTATGTTTATGAACGGATTAGCTTTTTTCTCGCTGTAAGAAACCCCAAAATTGTTATCCAAGTTTGTTTGACAAATTTGTTGGACGATAATCAACACAATAATCATCTTTTTGTCCTCCTTATCAGGGTGCAATAAACTTGTTGATGTCTGTTTATAAGAAGGAGTTTAGGTCTTTGGGAGGGTATCTGACTGATGCAAGCCAGGTAGTTGGTTACTCCTTTGACAGAGTGACCCTTTAATCTGTGTATTTGCCCTTTTTACCTAGCTATTCTTGAAATTTGTAGTTAACCTTTGATTTGCCTCTTTTACTTCTTTTTCAGCCAAACCTTGGCAGGGTAGAATCTTTTATTCAGGCGGTAGGATTATATGAAGATAAGATATTCCAAAAGAGATCTCACTTACATCAGGTCTGCTCTTATCTGACCATTTACTGTTTTTTCACCTTCCTTTTAAAAAGTAAAAATGAAAAGGAAGTTGTCGCTTTACTGGTTGCTCTTTTTGGTTTCAAATGACTTGTTTTTCTGATAATAGACTAGTATCTTAAACATGGAAGGTTTTTATGAATACTTGTTCCAGTCCCTGTCCATCACAAATGGAGAAGCAAACAGGGAAGAAAAAGAAGGGATAGTGCTAGTGAATTTTATTTCCTCTTCTTGGGGTAAAAATCCAAGTACCAGTTTCAGTGGCAGTAATTAATTTTCAGCTGTATATCACTAAAATAGAGATGATAAAACCTGTGTACTTTACATTACTTGATATTATTGCTATAAATACACAGTTGACAGCATAAAAAAGGGCAGCCCGGTGCACTAAGCTCCCGCTATGCGCAGGGTCCGGGGAAGGGTCGGACCACAAGGGTCTGTCTATTGTACGCAACCTTACTTCACAATTCTGCAAGAGGCTGTTTCCACGGCTTGAACCCATGACCTCCTGGTCACATGACAATTGACAACACCAATGTTCTAAAATTTATCCTGCAGTTAACCTATATTTAATTCAAATTATTTTTGAACCGGCAATTATTTCATTTATTTTTTCTTCTTTTAAAATTAAGATCATTATTTATTCTTACTGTGCCTTTCTTTCATAGGGGAAAAAGTACCTTTTTGTATTTAGGCTCAATACCATCTAGTGCTTGATCTCCTGTATATAAAATGAGTTTTCACTCTACTATTTTTGTGGTGTATTCAGAGACAATCTGAAAGAATCAAGCGTGAAAAGGCGCAGGAAAAAAGAGGAGACGACTCTGCACCTCAAGCTGAACCTGAATCTCTGGTTCCAGTTGCTGGATTCCATGGTTCTCGTCTCGCTTCAGGTCCTTCACCTTCCCCCTATCTGTTATGGAGGAGCTCCAAAATCTTGTAGACCTGATCAGCTTGGGCAGACTACCTCTAGTCTTTCCATCCTTGACATTAAGAATGAACAGTCTGACACTTCTGATGATAAAAAGACTGCCCGTGCCCGAAAAAACAGAAGGAAAAGGGCTGTTGTCCGTGCCCAAAAAATGTCACGTTTGAGTTCTGAGGCCACGATTGGAGCTGCAATTGTTGAAGCTGAGAATAACCTTGAAATTGAAGTATGTTTTCTTGCTTTAGTAGAGGCTTTTTTTTTATGTATTCTGACTCCAGCCATCTTTTAGAGCTAAGTTGTATCTCATGAAATTAAATTATCTAGGTTTGCTTATAGGAGTTGATTTGATAATTTTCTTTCAACTTTGTTATTGACATACAACAGGAATTGAAAAGCAACTTGCTTAGCTTTGAATATCATTCAGGGCTAAGTTGTTGTATCACATGAAATTAATTTGTCTAGGTTTGCTTATAAGAGTTGATAATTTTCTTTTCACTTTGTTATTGACATACACCATGTATTGCTTATTAGTATTTTAAACAAATTTGAATATTTTTAAGTTTTTTTTCATGCCATTCAGGTTTCTGAAAACAAGGAAGAATTGAAAACAAAGCTAAACAAGTTGCTTCGAGAGAAGAATGATAGTTTCAATTCAGAGAATCATGAAGAAGACAAGGTGCAAAAATTAACATCTCCTGTCTCTCCTTGGAAGTTGTGTGATTGTCTTGGAAATAATGTGGTGTCTAAAATTACCATTGACCAATCTGATTGGTGAATTTGGATATCTGAGTCAAACTAGTGATTCTACTTGGGGATTAAGTTCAGGTAGCTAGTATTGGTAGGGATGAAAATAATCGACGCATTTGGTGGAAAGAAGTTGTGCTGAATTGCATAGTGAGACTTTGGCTTTTGGAAAAAGATAAATTTTGTTCGACTTAGCTGTTTAGAGAGTCAAAGGAATAGAAGACTCGAGCACCAATTTTAAATCAGTTTTTACTATTAATTTAGAATTGATAACTGATGAAATTCTTCTGTCTTGTGAATTTTATCATGTTCTCTTTAATTTTAAAATAAACTTTAATGTTTATTTTTAATCCAGTTTAATCACTTTCAGTGCTTGACTAAATACTTAACAAACCATGGGCAGCTGCACTAGTTTATTCAAGTTTGGGACTGGGATTATATAGGAGCATGTTCAATTATTGGTATGAGTTAAGGCTTGTTAGTCCAGTTTTACCTAGTGAAACCCATCACTCGATTGTCTCTTTTATCCATTAAACAAGATAAAACAAAAAGTGAGACCAATCAGCGGAGTTTCTCTTGAAGACTGTTAGTTCACTGGTTCTAAGCCACAGTATAAAGTCTGAAAAAGACAAAATATCGGATCATGGATCCTCCTAGTTTCCCCTACCCACACCCACACACAAGCCTAAAAGTGGAAAAAGTGCCTCTGAAGATTGTTATGGAAGTTTATCCGCAGGGTTAAAACACTGTATTAGTAGTTTTAGATGGTATGTGCCAAATCTGCTCTAGTGATCTAGCTTATTAGTAATTCCTGAAAGCAAGATGAATGGCACTTTGGCTTATAGAAGTTAAATGAACTTCTATATTGAAATTCTCTAAGAAGATGATGAATTTCTAGAGTGCATTGATCTCTCTGTGTCTACCTTGGAAATACTTGAGATCGTGTTTGCGGATTGTCACCCTTTTTTTGGGTTTTAAAATGTTTTTTTAAAGGTAACTGTTGTATGTATTTGACTAAATCAGTACATCGGTTGTACTGAAAACCATATTTACATCATAGCATTGGAACTGATCCATGAAGAGAAATTCTAACAAGAACATAGGATTTCTTTTATGGACTCAGTATCCTCAAGGTAGATCTGTTTACACCAAAAACAAAAAAGTTTAATGCAATTCAATTTAATCTTCTGAACTTCACTGTTGCTGTCTTCAAAACACCTAGTGTTTCTCTCCTTCCATATTGTCCACCAAATGCAGGCTGGGACAGCCCTCCATCTGTCTTGTCTGATGCTCCTGCTCTTGCCTCCTCCCAGCTATAAAGTAAATTTGTTATCCTTTTTGGCATCACCCAGACAATGCCTCTTAGATTAATAAAGATCCTCCATAGCTGAGCTGCAATCCTACAGTGTAAGAATAGATGACTGACTGTCTCAACCTCTTCACCACATAAATAACATCTCGAACATAGAGAGAACTTCCTTTTCTTGAGTCAAAACAGCTTCCCTTTCCACCAACCAAGTAAAGCATGCAACTTTGTAAGGGATCTTCACTTTCCATATGTGCTTCCGGGGCCAAGTTTGCACTTGTTGATTTCCCTCGATCAAAAATTTGTGTTGAGCTCACTTTGTAAATGCCTTTACTGTTTTCTTGCCACCATAGTTTGTCTGCTCCTTCCTCTATGCCTTTAAATTCTTCCAGTTTCTTGAAGAATTTTGTCAATGTGTTAATTTCCCAATCATTGAAGTTTCTTTTAAATTGAATGTCCCACCCTTGAGCAGACCATATCTCTGCTACCTTCTTTTGTTGATGTCTTTGCCACCCATGAATCTTTGGGAAAGAGCTCCTTTAAAGGAATGTTACCCAACCATTTGTCTTCCCAGAAAGAAGTGCTTTCACCATTGTTCACTTTAATAGTGGAGTCCAAAAGTTTCTTATGGATCTCCACAAACTGACTCCATAAGGGGTGTTCACCTCCTTGGTCATCCACTTGTTGTCTTCCCCATATTTTGTTTTGATGATTCTTCCCCAGTAAGATTGAGGTGTTTGTGAATACCTCCATAGCCATTTATGCCTTAAGGCTTTACTCTGCAACTTTAAGTTCCTGATTCCTAAACCACCCTGCTTCTTTCCCAATATCATATCACACAATTTAACTAGATGGAATACCTTTTTGTCTTGATTACATTTCCAAAGAAAACCCCTTCTGATTTTATCTAGTCTTTGGATAACCCCCTCTGGAATGGGGAAGATGGACATCATATAGGTTGGGAGTTCATCCAGTACAGAGTGAGTGACTCAAATAGTCAATTTTGAAAGAACTTATTGTCAACCTCTTTCTGATATGAATCTATCTGATTCAGAAGGCCCCCTAATGATATATATTGTGACTTCCACCTAGAAAATTTCTTCTCACATTTTTCAATCACTGAATTTCAAATGTTCATTGACTTTGATTTGGCACCCAGAGGCATTCCCAGATAAGTAGTTGGCAATGACCCTACTTCTCCACCCAGAATCCTGGACAACTCTTCCATGTTATTCACTTCATTGATAGGATACATATGACTCTTTCTCCGGTTAACATGTAAACCATAAATTCCTTCAAACAGTACCAAAATAGTTCTCAAAATCTTTAGCTAATCTACATCAGCATCACATAAAATTAAGGTGTTATCCGCATACTGTAAATGTGTGATTTCCATGTTGGCATTTGTGTTGGAGCTTGTGGCAATTTCAAAACCTCTGATCCAGTTGTTGGTTCTTGCCACTTTGATCATATTATTTAGACCCTCCATGGCTAAAATGAACAAGAAACGGGATAGAGGGTCACCTTGCCTTAGCCCTCTATGTGCTGGAAAAAACCCTTCAAGTGATCCATTGATAAGGACTGAGAACATGACAGTTGAAATACAATATTCCATCCACTTAATCCATTTTGTTCCAAAACCCATACACGAAAGTACTTTCAGCAGAAATACCCAATTAACATGATCATATGCCTTCCCAATGTCCAACTTGCACAAAACTACTGGCTTGCGTTGTTTAATTCTAGAATCCACTGCTTCATTGGCAATTAGGATGACATCCATAATTTGCCTATCTTTAATAAACGCCATTTGCTGCACATCTACCAGCTTGCCAATAACTCTTTTTAACCTCTCTGTGAGCACCTTAGAGATCAGTTTATAGATACTGCCTATAAGGCTAATGGGTATGAAATCTCTCAACTCCTTGGCACCTGTTTTCTTTGGGATTAAGGCAATGTAAGTAGCATTGAGACTTTTCTCAAAAATTTCATTAGAGTTGAAATTTTGAAAAGTGGCCATGATATCTAGCTTCAACACATCCCAACATTTGACAAGAAAACCCAGTGTGTAGCCATCAGGACCAGGAGCTTTGTCTATGGCACACATCTTCAAACATGAGAGCACCTCTTGTTCTTCAAAATCCCCCTGTATAGCTGCTTTTTCTTCTTCACTAATCATTGGACAATTAATTAGGTTGCATGAAGGCCTCCAATCTGTAGACTCAGAGTGCAAACTCTGATAAAAATCAATAATCTCCCCCTTTATCCTTGTTGGATCTTTCACTGTTTCTCCTTCTATCTCCAGCTGATCAGTGTTGTTGTATCTCTTATGTGAATTGGCCATCTTATGAAAGAACCTGGTGTTCCTATCCCCTTCTTTAAGCCAAAGAGCCCTAGATCTTTGTCTCCATGCAATTTCTTCATTTTTTAGATGTTTTTCATATTCCATTAAAAGAGAACCCTTCAACACTGATTCTTCCACTGTAAGTACTCTATTCACTACCACAACATCTATTGAAGCCAATTGACTCGGAATATGAGTCTTTTGAGCTCCCAGGTTCCTTGGCTAGTTCTACTCCATTCTTTCAACCTGTCTTTTAAAGCTTTGAGTTTACAAGCCAGAATGAAGTCAGATTTGCCTGTAAAGACAAATGAGCTCCACCCGTCCCTGATTCTTTCTACAAACCCATTTGTATTTAGCCACCAGTTTTCAAATTTAAAATAGGACTTGTTGTGCTCCCACATTCCACACTGCAGCTCAATTGGGAAGCGATCTAATTCCAGTCTTTGCAATAGAGATTGCTTGATGTTTATGAACTTATCATCCCAATCATGTGAGAAGAGTATCCTATCAATTCTGGATGTCGTTCTACAGTTATCTCCCTTATACCAAGTAAAACATCCTCCCTTAAGCTGAGGGTTTATCAATTCCTTGTCTTTTATGAAGTCTGAGAATTCCTCCATGGCAACGCTCTTTCTTCTGCAGTTCATTTTCTTAGAGGGAAATCTAGTAACATTGAAGTCTCCACAGATAGCCCAAGGGCCATCTATCAAACCCCTGATTGCCCCTAATTCATCCCACACTTGTTCCCTCTATGTTCTGTAGTTTGGTGCATATACTCCAGTTATACGGCACTAAAAAATTTGAAGGAGTGCCACAAATTTGTAAGATAAGGTATATGCACCAATCTTCAAAATCTCCCCTTTCCACACTCTACTATCCCACATCATCAAAATTCCCCCTCTGGTACCACTAGCTTGCAAGCATGCAAACTTCACCCATCTCCCTCCCCAAAAATCTTTGATAATCTCTTTAACCTCCCCATCCAACTTAGTTTCCTGAAGACAAATAACATCAGGATTCCAATTGAAAATAAGGCTCTTGACTAATCTTCTCTTATCCCCACTATTCAAACCCCTCACATTCCAGGACACCAATTTTAACTTCATTACAAAGAGTTCCAAGCATTCCCCCTACCTTTCTTCCCTTCACTCTTAAATTTTACATCAAAAGTGGTGAGACCCTTAAGCTCCTGGATGCCTTTGAATCTGGGCCTCTTTGAAACATTCTCTATTTCCAATTTCCTTGCATGTCTGCAACTATCAATTTGCATCAGTAATTCCAACGCTTCCTCCTCATGTCCCCTGAAATCGGCCCCAAAAATTCTCCCCAATCTCAGTATGTTTTGTTTTATCCATGTAGATGTAGTCACTTCCTTCTGCAGAATTAGACTCGTGTCTTGCTGAATTGGTTCTGCATCGTCGAGTACCCATTCTTCAATTTCTGTATCATCTTGCCTAAATACTGTGTCAAGTTGATCTTTTTGTGATTGTGCCTTAGATTCAGGATTATCGGCGATTAGGGTTATCACCATATTTTCGATGGTTTCCTTCATATGCATGTCATCGTTGTTTTTATCTGAATCTTCTCCCCCGTAATATCATGTTCCCAGGTGCGTAGAAGTTTCTTCAAGAATAGACTCTGTGTCGGGAGACAACGACTGAGACTCAACTGTCGTATAGTCTATAACTAAAGGATCAAAGTTTTTTTCAGCATGTGGCCCATTTAAATCATTAAAGATGACATGGGCTGCTCCATCTAGGCCGGACCATTTTTTGGATTTGGGCTTGTTTTGGCCCAAAGAACAATAAGTGGAGAGCAAGGGTTCAACCTTCTCCTTGTCACGTGCATGCAGATTCTTTTTAAAAATCTTCTAGCTGTGTTTGCAGGTCCCACATGATCCCCCTGTCCATCTTCAGAGATTTGCATGCTCCCCTGTACTTTCTTCTAAACGCTCAATTCTTTTATCCAAAGGTCCGTAGCCGACCTCGTACCTCTGGGTTCTTCTAAGGACTCAAAATCTGGCAACTCAGATCGTGTTGGCGGCGAAACAATTTGGAAACGAACTCTCTGTTCCACCTATATCGGAATAAAAAACTTGATACCATCTCTTACTATTGTTACTTCACTAGGGCAATTCCGACCATCGCCTGAGATTTGAATTCGGGCCCACTTCATATGATTTTTCAGGTCAGTCTCTTCTTCAGTAGAGACCCATCCCCCACAAATGTTACCAATTTCAGTGAAGATCCTCTGAGACCATAGTTGAAGAGGGATTCCCAAAGCTCTTATCCAAGTGGCGTTTGCAATTTGAGTCAATGGTTCGCATCCGGCTGTGGGGTTCCACCATTGGAGCTTCAGTTTGGTCTTCTTCCACCTCTATTCCTTATGAATGATCTGTTCTGCCCTGTTCCTATTAGGGAACTCAAATAGGAACATCTTGTTGGCCATTTCATAAATATTGATCCCAAACACCGCTTTCCATGTAACCACCACCCATCTCCTAATTTCTGACAAAGTGGGGATCTCTGTTTCTTCTGCAGCAAAAGAACCAACAATACACCTCTTGAAAATTCCAGTATCTTTGACCCCTGGAGACTCTGTGACACATCTCTCCTTTGTTGGATGTGACTGTCGATTCTCGAAGAGTGTTGGATTGCTATTTACTCTCTCGTACTGCTCTGGCAAAAGGGAAATCTTTTTTGACAAGTCTGGGAGGTTCTGCAATTATAGGTTGCTTGGAGCATTGAATGAACCTTTCTATCTTCAATGCTATCTCTTTCCAACCTGCATTTAGGGCCAGTTCTGGAATTATAATAACTGATCTCTCCATTCCATGCAGCAAGATAATACTCATGTATCTTCCATGCTCATTTGCTTTCCTCGTACAGAAGATTTCTGAAAGATTTTCCTTGGTTTTCCACCTCCTGATCTCATTCTTCCCATCCTTAGATGCTTCTTTGAGAATAGAGCAGACCCAACTCATGCTCATCAGACTCATAGTTGATCTTCTCATCATGTTGCGACTTCTCTCCACCCATTCAAACCAAGTGTCTCTACCAACAAACCATCTGGTGATGTCAAAAGATTTGAAGCCTGCATTGAAATAAATTCTATTTTCTTCCATTGGAAAATCAGAAATTGATGACTATTCGAGAAAGAAGAAGGTTGAGAAAAGAAGGTGAAATTATCACAGAAGGTGACAGCTTAGGGATGGCAGAAGAAAGGTGTTTCTGATGGTTACAGAGTTGCAGGAAGCTGATGTATTGAATTTGAGAGGGTTTTGATGAAAGACAAGGTCGGCGAAAGTGCCAGAAGAGGTCGGTTAGTGTTTTTTAGGAGAGAAAAAAAGGGACTGGTCGGAACAGTGATTCCTACGACCGGCTTTTAGGTCAGAGGGTCGGTTAGGGTTTTTAAGAGAGAGAAAATCAAAGGGTCTGGTCGGAACAGTGATTCCGACGACCGAGGATCAGATCTGAGAGGAAAGATCAACCGTGAAGGGTATTTTGAGAGAACTGGGAGAGTTTCGAGGAGAGAGAAAGACGGAAGATGCGTTTCGTCTCCATTTTTTTCTGGTCGAAACAGTGATTCCGGTGACCGGCGACTGGTCAGAACAGTGATTCCGACGACCAGCTTTCAGATCTGAGATGAGAGGTCGACCGTGAAGGGTATTATGAGAGAACTGGAAGAGTTTCGAGGAGTGAAAAGCAAAACAGGCAATCTGGGGAAGTTTAAAAGAGAGAATCCAAGGTCAAGTCGGAACAGTGATTCCGATGACCGGAGAAAGGTTAGAGGAGTGAGAGTGACGGACAGATGGGGATCTGGGATTTACCTCGGTACCCGTGTCAGAGAGTGGATGTTTCTTTTTTGCTTTGAGATCTTTGGCAGCTTGTGCTAATTAACTTTTTAACAGATCGTCACAATCAATTTATGCTCCCTTTGGTAGTAGCTATTACATGTTCATTCTGCAACATTTTTATCTTTGTAGGTCAAACTGGGAGAGCCAGGATGGAAAGAGAGGTATTATGATGAAAAATTTTCTGCAAAAACACCCGAGGAAATGGAAGCAATACGAAAAGACATCGTAAGTTATCTGATCTTCGGTAGTTTCTTACTGGTTATTGTTTAATTTTTAGGTGGTTGAAAATTTAGAATTTAACATCAATTTCATTAACTATTCCTGGTGATTCTGCACCAAGATATAGCTGCCTAAGTATATGATTTTATTTTTGCTATTTTCACTCTCTTCTATATTTGAAAATATTGTTTCCAACCTTATTTATTTGGGGATATTTTGCGATTGTGTTTTAGTAATGTTTTTTCAAAAGTTCCTTTATAGAGAACAAATTGTATTTGGATGACTGCTTTTTGAAAATTGTGTTTAAAAAGTAGTTTTTAGATGTTTGCTAAAGCAAGAAACCAAAACAATAACTTTTTACGTAATAAGACAATCAGACTCCTCCCCCATATTATTAAATCTGTCTCCATTATGTAAGTGTTTTAAATAATATGCGTTGGATTAACACAATAACTTTTTATCCTAGCAACATACGAAAAAAAAGGGCAGCCCGGTGCACTAAGCTCCCGCTATGCGCGGGGTCGGCAACATAAGAAACTTCTCTTAAAAAGAAATTGATACTAGATTTTGCATTTTGAGAAAATGCGTAAGATGAGAGAAGTTACAGATTTTTTTTGAATGCAATGGTGTAATAGGTAGAGCGAAATGGTGTAAAAATTAAATAAGATAAATTAGAAGAAAAAGGAGGGTCAAAATGATACCTTTAAAAGTGTGGTCTATTGAGGAAGTAAGATTGGTTTGTTTTTAGTCTGATTTTTAAAAAAAAAAATAGATTTATGGAAAGTTACTCCAAAGACAAAAGTTTCAGAAGATTTTTAAAATCATTTTTTATTGTACCATTCTAAAAAAAAGATTTTCAAAATCATTTTACAGAAATTTCTCCAAAATGCATTACCGAAAACTATCCAAATGCACCTCCATAGAGTAGGAGATCTGAAACGACTACAAACTTTAGCCTTTGAGGCCACAAATGCAAGTACTGATCATTTGAGGGTGGTTTGGGCTTTTTATGCCATCATTAAGTGAGGCTTTGGATGTTTTATGAATCTTATTGAAACTTTGAACCTTACAACAAATTTGGTCTTCTGTGTGTAGGTGATAAAATATACAGAAGGGCTATGCTGGGTTATGCATTATTATTATGAAGGGGTTTGTTCCTGGCAGTGGTAAATTCTCTTCTGATACAGGAGGTTTTTGTGCTTATATTTCTTTCTCGCCTTCTTTAATGTGTGGATATGTTGCCTTTATCATAAACTATGTCTTGCATGTGTAGAATGTACGTAGGACCATGAACCCCACATGATTGATGCACCTCACTGTCAAGTTTAATCGGCATTTACATGATCACACACATCTATCGCGTTTAATTGTGCTTGAGTTTCTATCTTTCAATGTATGTGCTATTTTTGTGCTGCATTTTTCTATGGAACAGTCTTATTCTGCTTCTAATTTTAGACGCTGCTTATCATCTTGGTGCTTTGGCTTTCATTGAATTAGTTGTTCCTCTGCAGGTTTTATCCCTTTCATTATGCACCATTTGCTTCTGATCTTAAGGATCTTGGGCAGATGAATATCACATTTGAATTAGGTTCTCCTTTCAAGCCATTCAATCAGTTGTTGGGAGTTTTCCCTCCTGCCAGGTTTAATTATCTTCTTTTACAGTCTTTAAACAACTTGTCTCTCCTATCTTAAATTAAAAAAAAAAAAAACCTACTTGTCACACTTGGGAATGTTGACTCCCTTTTTTTGCAGTGCTCATGCTCTACCTGAGCAGTATAGGAAATTGATGACAGACCCAAATTCGCTCATTCTTGATTTTTATCCTACCGGTATGATCTCTTTTTTTATATATAATTGACGTATTGCCAGTAACTTATACTCCATGGTACAAGATAATGTGTATCTTCTGTGCTGGTGTGATTGTTCTGCTTATAGTGCTTCTCAATTCAAGTTATATCATGCTTTATGTGCAGATTTTGAGGTGGACATGAATGGCAAGCGCTTTTCTTGGCAGGTACTTATTAAGCATGTTTAGTTTTCTTTAAGAATTGGATTTTCATATTTTGTGTTGACTTCGTTCTATATTGTAGGGTATTGCTGAATTGCCTTTCATTGAAGAAGTGAGGCTCCTAACAGAGGTTGTAAAAATTGAACATTCTTTGACGGTATGATGGCTTTTGTTTCTGAATTAGTTAGTTGTCTCTCTTAGCAGGATTTTGATTTGCTAATTTAGTTATTATCACACAGGAAGAAGAGTCACGAAGAAACAGTGTGATGTTTGATATGCTTTTTGTGTCATTATCCAATCCTTTGTCTCCATGCATTTTCTCTCTTCATGATCGCTGTAAGCAGCTTACAGACAAAGAACGTTCCGAGGTCAAGGAGCGGTTGGACCCAATAACTAGGTTTGTTTGCACCTATATTTATCGCTGCTAATGAATAGCTTATTATTTTGAACTTCCCTTTTGTTTGTCTATTTGTTTGTTTTTGATTGAAACTTGTTTATTTGGACGTTGAAGGACATTTAGCCAAAATGAGAAAATTGATGAAGTTGGGGAGCATATCTCATGATTTGCGGTCTGCTAATTGGTGTTTTTGGTGGTTTGTGTGGATAAAACTGTCTTTTCAGTTTTTTGTTCAGCTCCATTGACACTAATCTCAGTTCATCCTGTATCCTGGTTTCCCATTGTTTGTTGGAATACTGAATCTCCAGTGTTCCTTGCTAGTGTGTTTCTAAAGTCAGTGAAACAATAATGTTGCTTAGTGTCTGTGCTCTTATGTGGTTTCTGAAGGAAAATACATATATTGCAACAGTTGTTTCTTCAGTCTTCTCAGAGCTCCATATGCAAAACTTGTGTTGTTGAGTACTATTTAAAGTTATTCCTAGTTGTCTTTGTGATCTGACTCTTTACTCGTGACTCAGCCTAGAGCCCCTTACTAATTCCTTATTAGTCCTCTGCTCTTTCTCTGAGTTGGGTCATGTTTCTTCATGTATGAAATTAGTTGGTTGATCTAAACCCTCTTCTCTATCACGTTGTTCTGTATCTTCTTTATTGTCTATGTGATTAAATCCTGCTGTAACTGCAATATTTGAAGTCCTAGCTGGATTCTTCTGATTCTCTCTAGGTCTACACGCAGTGGTGGGATGAATGGCTACCTATCCCTTTGCAGCGGAGATCCTTGTCCTCCGATGTTTAGATCACCTATTGAAGGGATGGAAAATATTACACAAAATCAAGTCATGTAAGAACCTAACATTTAGCAGCAGCATCTTTATCGATTGTCATCATTGACCAATGTAGACTTTTATGTTTTGCTGATCAGCCTTTCTTGTTCTTGCATTTCAGATGTGCAATATACAGACTTCCAGATACTCATAAACATATCGCTCGGCCAATGGAAGGGGTTATTTTCCCGAAAAAGGTACTTAATCCAACAGATCATATACCATGAATCTATTTGTTTATGGTGTCCTAATTTTTGGTGAAAGCAACAGATCCACCTTTCCACATCCGCGGGGGATGGTGGTGTTGCCTCAATTTTTATTAGAATGCTATTCTTAGACTTCCTCTGTGGGTACGTGAAAAGAAGAGAAAATTTCCCTCGAAGCAGTGGCTTTTGCACATTGATGAGGGGTTGTCTGATTTTAACCTATTTGGCTGTAGCCTTTGCATGACCTAATATAGAATGTAAAACTAGCTGTGGTTGTGTGCCCGTGCTTAGCCAGCTTGGACAAGATTAAACATATTATCGTATTCGTGTTTTATTCATGTGTCATTACCTTTTACAAGTTTGTGCACCTTTTTAAGACTTTTCAGTATCTTCATTTTTTCACGCATTCATCTTTCTCTCACCAATGCTATACTGTTTCAACGCAGATGGTCACATTAGGTGATATGAAACCTGATCCTGTACTGTGGCATGAGGAATCTAGGAAGAAACCTTGGGAAAATGGACGGTATACACCATGTTAATTGATGCAACGTAGTTAATATGTCAACCTTAGCTATTTAGGTTATACATAACTTGGGTGCACCGTTGCAGGAACCACCACCACCACCACCGTGGTGCAATTTCTGGTCGTCAGCTTGGAGAAGCTGCCCATAGACTGGTCGTTAATAGTTTGCAGATGGAAGAAGATAGGGGACATGGTGATTACAGGCGTGAATATAATGGTCAAGGACATGGTGATTATATGCACGCCCAACCAGCCTCCTATCCTGCTGAACATGGTCCTCCCGTTCATTCCTTTCAAACCCAGAGGTACAATGTTCAGGAAAACGTACGGCCTAATTTTGGCCATTCTGCTCGAGATGCTGGACGTCACCCCAGATCTCACTACGAGCATGGTAGTCGTGGTGGGCGACCTGTCACCCACAGTAGACATTATCGTGGTCATGGACATCATACAGATGGAATGCAGCAAAATGGTGGACACAGTTATTCCTCGTATGCCAGTCATCTTCAGCACGTGGGCCAAATACCAGTTCCACCAACTACTAATTTCCATCAGCAGAGTGGATATAACACTTCTACAAGATATGAACCTTACGGGGCTGGAAGCTATAACCAATGGGGTGGTGGAAGGGCCTCTCAAAACCAAAATGTTAGAGGATATCATCATCCACATCCTTCCGGAAATCAGTTCTCAACTTTTGGGAGGGGAGGAAGTAAAAGGCCACCTTCAGGGCATCGTCGATAGAGTAGTTTTAGCCTGGACAATTTAAGGCTACGCTTAGTTGCTGGCATAGGATACGATGGATCCTGCAAACGACTTCCGTACTATGGGAAGCAGGTAGAAGAACAAAGAGCTGTTCCTGTTAATGATAAATATCTGCATGCCACTTTCTGGTGCTTGTTATATAGGTAATGCGGTAATTGTAGTTTTTTAGCTCTGTCTCTTTTCCATATTCTTTACTAACACAATTTTAGTGAGTTTCGTTTGTTAGTGCAAACCCACTGTATTATTTGAAAGGTCAGACTTGGATGTATAAAGTTGAAATTTCTCATCAAACAGACTGGTCAATCTTTGTTCCGAGTGCTTTATTTGCTAAATAGTTTTGTTTATTGCATTAATCAAAGAAAGGAAAACATCTTGCCTAGTCCCAACCACCCTCTTACTCTCTCTCGCGGTCACCACCACAACTACTGTGGTTGTTTTGCCAGTAGTGAAAGTAGTGCATATTTTGAACAAATTATGCGAGTAAGGCTATTAGTATTCACTTGTCAGAGCCTAACTTAGTTGCTCTTTCTCAAGCAAAAACTTTAAAGGTAGTGTAACTACCAGATTCACTAATATAACTAATAAGTGACATTATGAAATTAACTTTTTAGCCATTATTTTAACTCTTGTTCCGCTACAACTTAAATGACACAAGTCAAGTTAAACGTCTAAAACTCTAGTATCCAATCAAATATGGTTAATGAAATACTGGGAGTATTATTAACCTGATTGGAAAAGCCATTGGGTGAGAAGCCAAATGAGAGAAGTGTAACCTGCATATACACTTTGTTACATTCATACACGGCTGCAAGCCCTTCGAAGATGATGTGATGTCTTATCCCTCAATCCCCTGCCTAATATAGTAGTAGTATTATGTACAACACGAGTCAAAGTTGCTTTGCCTTGGATGGATTGTCTTTCCCCTTCTTATGCGGCAGAGCTATAGTTCCGTTAACAGATTCTGCATAAATAGTCCTTGACCCAAATTCTGTATTTGTGCTTTAAAAATTACTTAAAATATATAAATAATTTATCTAGAACTCAGAATGTTATCTTTTTTAAACTTCATTACTTATAAACTCAAAATTCTAGCTTTGTCGCTGTCCTTCTTGAGTCCTACATTCTTACTTCTTGGAGGAAAGGGGAGAAGACTTTTGGAGGGTTGGTGAAGGTAAGAACAAAATCGCTTTTGTCATCTCCTTATACTAATGCTGCTCCATAAATTGAGTAATGCTTGTGTACGTTTTGGTTGGAGAGATTAATAAATTTCTACTATTCTAGACATCCATTCAACAACAAAGTCAATATGTCCGAGTGGTTAAGGAGACAGACTTGAAATCTGTTGGGCTTTGCCCGCGCAGGTTCGAACCCTGCTGTTGACGATATTTTTTGTCTAAACATGACAATTAGTATTGACATATGTGAGAAAAGAAAATGTAATGGCCAATGAGTTCCTTTTTTTTATTTTTTATTACTACTCCCTTCGGATAAAAAAGAGTGTCCACTTATACTTAGTCATTTGTGCATCCCTTAAGAAAATACTAATTTCTAGGTAAAAATAGGTAATTTGACTAAAATGCCCGTAATTAAATAGTTATTGAGATTTGGTCACCTAACACTTAATAAGGGTAAATCAGGAAAAATAAGGTTAATTTTTTCTTAATTTGGTAAGTGGACACTCTTTTTGATCCGGAGAGAGTATTATTTATGTATTCTTTTTCTTTAAAGAGAAAAAAATAATAATGAGCTGAGACAAAGCATTGACCTCCATGCAAGTGTTGTCATTTTTGTTCCTTTATTTTTGTGTGTCCCTGGTTCACCCAAAATGGACAAATACACGTGAGAGACTTTTGTCTACTCACTATTTAATGCATAGTTTAATTACTACTCCATTTCCGGGAATTTAATAATTTATATATAATTAAAAAATGGTTTTTAATTGGTGTAATATAATTTTTGATTGAACCCACTTATATCCACTTACCTCTGCCCTATGTTGTGAGCTGGGAGAAGTAATGGTAGGTATAGTTATAGAGAATATCGAAAATTTTAAAACAGTGAGTATAGAATTGTTGTATTTATTATTTCTTTATGATAAGGAATGTGGTAATTAATATTAACATGTATACATGTTTATAAAATGTTGCCTCCGTTCACTTTTACTTGTTCATTGTGGATTTTGCACACCCTTAATTGATGAAATGCATAATTTATCATGATACCCATATTAATTGATGTATAATCTTAATGAATTTGGAAAATGATTTAGAATGAGTAATTAATGCTAAGGTAACACAAAAAATAATTTTTTTTTTGATATGCGAAACTGGACAAGTAAAAATGAAAATATATTTTTAAAATAATAGACAAATAAAAATGAACGGAGTGAGTGTTTGCCCTACATTTTTATTATTAGGAGTCAGAAATGGCAAGTGTGCTACATTTGTTAGTGTAGCCATCATTTGAAGGCATGTGGCAGTATGTCTACGGCCTTGGTCCATTTCTCTGTACTCTATGATGATTCATTTCGTTAATTTCATGCTCGTGGCCTAATTTTGGATCGTTCCCTTTTGAGACAAAATCTCGAAAATTTGGTATCCAAGTTTTTTTAATTTTTCTAATCCAATATCTGATATTAGTATTTGAATTCGATTAGATTCATTTTTGTGCAGGGAAATCCAATGTTCTGAATTAAAACATTTTCTAATAAAGACGATTTTATATTTCTGATTCAAATTCGAGACTTTTAGTTTGAAGATAATAAGTATTAACTACTCTATCACAAATTATTATTGATGGTATATCCGAGGCTTTACTAAAACCAAGCTCAGGCTCATCCTTCTTTTGTGGGCTTCCATTTTAAGTTGTTATTTCTTGTGTATAATTTTCTTCATATACTCTCTTTTAATTTATGTGACTTAATGCAGAGTATGAGGGTTAAATTAATTAATATTTGATATGAATTCAGATATATAATCTTTAATTTTAAAAAAATACTATAAGTCATAATAGTTTACAATTTAAAATATTTAAAAAGTATTAAAAATTATGATAAAAAGAAATCCTTTAACTGTCAAAATAATAACTAAGACAAATAAATTAAAACGAGTGAAGTAATTATTTTCACAAATATTTTCTTTTAACATGTATTATGACATATTACAAGAGTGTACAGATCTAGTGGTTTACTCTTTCTCGCTTTTGTTTCGGAACTTTTTTAGGGAAAAGAACGTACAAGCAAAATAATTATCCACTCATAACCTCCTACATTAATTATCCGCCTATATCTTTAAAATTATGATACCAATATGGTATTACTTTGTCTCTTATATATCATGATGGTATCACAAAGGACTTCTTTTATTTCTTCAAAAATACTCATCAGTCCTCTATAAAACCCATACGATATGTATAATACACTGACAAGGTATCATAAAAGATCATGTTCATTTATTCAAAAAACACACTTTTCTAAAAAAAAATTCTATGTTATCACATCTTCTATAAATATACTGAGATTATTATCCTTGAGGACTTCTTCAATCTTTCAATGAGACATTCCTCAGTATATGGTATATACTATGATATTATGGTATCATGGAGAATTGCTCGGTCCTTCAATGAGAGATTTCTGTTAGTTCTCCATAATACCATCATGATATATAAATATATTGTGATGATATCATAGATGAAAGATTTTGGGGCAGGGGGTATTGAATAAAAGAAAAATTAGTTTAGGAGGAGGGGGAGGGGCTCCTCCGTGACACCATCGTGATATATAAATATATTGCGATAGTATCATGGAGGAAAGGTTTGGGGAATAGGATATTCAGGTAAATATTTTTGGCCGGCTGGATAAAAACAAATAATTTAGGAGGGGGTTCCTAACAAACGGACCTCCCCAGAAGGTAATTTTAATGTGGCCGATTTCCCCTCTTTTGCAATCGGTTTAAGCTCTGACACCATTTGCTCTAGCTAATTGTCCACCCTTTCCAAGTGTGATTTCTATGTTATGTATGGCCGTGCCTAAGGGCATATCGGTTGAAGTAGATTCTTCTTTTGATCAATCAAAACCCCTTCCCAAACTGTACAAGCTTCTTCCAAAGCATACGGCTTTCTAGATGTAGATGATGATATCTATACAGATGGATCTTATATATATCGTAGAATGAAGTACCACATGGGTGGATATATATATGAATCCAAATCTGCCGAATCACTCATGTTATGATCTTCTACATCCTGGGTCTTCCTGCTCAGTCATCTGGCTTATGTTCTTCATGTAGCATTCGCATAG